>APFE030665753.1:113650-134447 GCA_000404065.3 Pinus taeda
GGCAGGTGAAGCATTTACCCTTCTTCTCTTGAGTCTTAGTCCTTCCTTTGTCCTTCGAACCACCAGAGTTCTTCTTTCGGGAATGAGCAACATAGGCAGCATTTCTTTCATTATCAAATTCCTTCATCCTTGTTTCTTCTTGCATACATCTAAACAGAAGCTCATCAAAGTTAGGAATGGTATTATTGTTGAGAATGGTAGTTGTGAATACTTGCCATTCATATGGAAGTCCTCCAAGTGCGGTGAAAACCATCTCACGATCAGCTATTGTCTCCCAAATAGCTAGCAGATTGTTCCTGGTTTCGGTCAACTTCATAAAGAAAGTTTGAATAGACTCGTCTCGGCCCTTCTTCATATTCTTCAACTTGTTCTTGAGGAATAGCACTTGGTTCACATTGTTTACTTGGAACATAAGTATCAGTTTGTCATACATCTCCTTGGATGTGCCTAGTTCAGATATGTAGGCAACCAGACTCTTATTTATGGATTCCCTGATCAGCAACTTTGCTCTGATTTCTCCCTTCTTATACTTGGTTCTAACAGCAGCAGAGGCATTTGATGGAGGTTCTTGAATCTTCCCTGTCACATGATCTAGGAGATCATGATCTTCCAATTTGAGATCTAATAACATCTTCCAGGCATGGAAGTCGTCACTTCCAGTCAGCTTGTCATTCTCCCTGAATTCAAGCTTAGTGGAATCCATTTCCTTCGATGATGATTGCTATAGATAGAGTTTGTCTTCACCTCAGCTCTGATACCATGTAAAGTTTTGTAGATGTTCTATGCTAAAAGCAATTTCACTTTTCTCACAGCAATCATACAAGTAGTTAAGCAAAATGCAGATAGAACATATAAGCAGATCTTATAGAAGACAAATCAGAAACAGGAAAAATGTGTGTGTTCGTTTCGGCGGTCAACAGGATGCTTCAACTAGCAAAGTCTCCTTTGATCAGTCAGCCTAGATGTGTCACAACAACCCTCCAACCAGTAGATGAGTCAACCCAAGTCAATTCTACAAAAGTCAACGCAAGGGCAGCAAGCTAAAAGTCAATGCAGCAGCAAAACGGTCAACCCTTTGACCTTGATTTTTGTGCCAGCTAGTACGGCCTTCAAAAATCGAACCTTCCACCAATTTTCAGCTTGATTGGACCAAGCGTTGACCAAAGTCAACGCTGGTCAAACTTTCTGCGAAACCCTAGCAGCAGAAAATCCGTACGGTCTGTCCTCTTCGTCCTTCCCACGTGTGGCTGAAATTCGTCCTCCAGGTAGCTCGTACTCTCTAAGATGAGAGAGGAAGATGTGAGTTGAGTTGTGATGAAATTCTCTCCAACTTTTCCTGTATTTATATCCATCAATGAGGGTGTGTGACACATCTGTTGGGCATGTGAGCCTACATGACAAAACTGGCCGACCTTGCACATATAATTTATTAAGAATAATA
Source organism: Pinus taeda (assembly GCA_000404065.3). NCBI lineage: Eukaryota > Viridiplantae > Streptophyta > Pinopsida > Pinales > Pinaceae > Pinus > Pinus taeda. The sequence goes on from APFE030665753.1 coordinate 115,092, forward strand.
AATTCAAAATATAAGTTTTGCTCATCGGATTAAGACTTATTTTATATGGATTTTACACCTCTCAGAAAGAGGAATCCAACAAAAATATTAGCCTCTTAATCTGAGCATCAGAACATGGAGTTTGGACCTAGTTGTCCAAATTTAACAGATGTCCTTCTTCTTCTTCTTCCCCTGTTGTCCCGCATATGCCAGAGCCGCATCCTCTTCCTCCTCTTTCTTGATTCGACCCCCTTTGTTGCTACTCCCCACCTTGGTCAACCGTTGGATCTCCTCTTGGCGAAGAGTTGCCCACATCTCTTCTCATCGTGGAAGATTAGCTCTGCCCAAAATGCTTTGGGCAAATGTCTCCCAATCCTCGGAGACTACATTCAAGGCGGTCCTCACCATGAACTCTTGATCCAGCGTGGCCCCTATGGAAGACAGTTGTCTCGAATCTCCTACAATTTGAGGAGGTATAGATCTATTTGCTCCCCCTTCTACATCTAATACGAACACAATTGATTCTCTAACACCCTAATACAAAAGTGCCCTGATACAATGTCGTCAAAGTATCCCACATCTCCTTTGTCATGTTCTTTTCGGCAATATGTGGTATGACATGATCCTTGAACCCATCAAGGATTATGCATTTTTCCTTTTCCATTGCATCCTCATACTTCTCATTATCAACTGGGTCTACTGGGATAGCCACGGTTCTCAAGGCGAAGCCCTTGATGCGATGTCTATCCATAACAGACAGGGTCCTAGCCTTCCAGATGACAAAGTTGGAGGCCCCGTCCAACCTTTCCTGATCCCTCAGTCCGTTCACTGCCATCTTTGCTCCTTCTTCTGGACTCCCTCTGAGATTTGACTTCCCTCTTGGAAATCTCCCTCTAAGTCTTGATATCCTTGTTGGAAATCTTCTCGCCAACTGTCAATCTACTCCTCTCTGATCCTCTTTGCAACTGCAACTCGGATCTGGATTTCTTGGCTAGAAATCCATCAAGGCGGCGACTCCCTCTACCTTGGCTTTGTCCCATTAGGTACTGTTCTGCTTCGACAACAACAACACCCCACCAGCTTCCTAATTCACAATTTTCCCACAGCTCCCTATGCCCCAACAACTAAAGAAACTAAGCCTTCTAACTCTGCGCAATCCCGACAAAGGTTGAGTCACTCCTATGGCAAACTGCCAAGCCTACCTGACTAAGTAAGATGACGTGGCTCTTCGTGAGCCTCTTCTGCCTCTCTGCCCCTACGCTAGCCCTCTCTCTGGCTCGAAATGATGACGCAGGCCCTCTGCATCATCCTTCTCTGTTGCTTTTTTCTTAGGAGCAGCTCTGTCTCTCAGGACAACTGCTACTGCTGCAAATACTTTTGATTACACTGGTGCCTCCAGTCCTCCTGTGATCTACAATGCTCTGATACCATGTTGAAATTTATAAGTCTGACACATCAGAAATTCCTACTGCATTAACTGGTTTATTTCACCTACTTGTTTATTCCTTAACAAGTTATTTATTCATATAAATATTGAAAATAAACACAAATGCAGCCTCAAATCATATACAGATCATCAATTGAAATAATAGACAAACACACAAGGGACACTGTTATTTTTGGACAATCGTCCCTGGAAAAACTCAATGCGGGAAAACTGGTGCAGCAGTTCTGAGGGTTTTATTATTCCATAGATTTCTTGAGTACAACAAGGGTACCAAACTGGCCCACCCAACAGAGGTTTTTACATGACAGTAATACCTCTTCTCTAAAGCAGATGTTCATCTTCTCAGCACTAGTCTGTCCCATGAAAATCCTTCCGGGGCTTCTCCAAGGATCTGCGTCAGCCCTGCTAGTCTGTGCGTAGCTCTGAAACCCCCTGCGTCAGCCCTCTGCCTCTCTATGTAAGCTCTCTGGCCTTCTACGTCACCCACGTAGGCCCCTCAACCTCTGCGCAGACTCTAGCTGCCTCTACGTGGCTCCTACTACCTCTGCGTAGCCTCCTCAATCACTGCGTTGACCCTCTGGCACTATCTCTGCCTCTCTGCTGTGTACTCACTAGCAACTACCCCTCGCTGCAACTCAGATCACTTGTTTGAATTTTCTCAGCAAATCCCGCTCCAGAAAATCAAACTGACTGATCAATCTTGGTGTGTCTTCAACTAACCCTCAAGCCTCCTCTTATACTTTTCTTCTTGAGTCTTCAACAGTCGAGATTAAGTCTTTAATCAACGACTAAGATTAGATTTGGCTTGATCCATGTCATTTAGAACATTCTCACCCAGTTTTATATTAATACCCATTAATATTTTAATTTTCCTAAGTTTAGACTTAGGAACTCCATTAAAAATTAATTATTTTAATATCTCTCTAACCGAGTGGAATTTCCCCAAACCATTTATGGGTCTTGGAGATCTCATGTGCTTTAGCCTCTCAACCAATTTTCATGGCTAGAGCACATCCGTTGCTACCACAAATCAACACACCCTTACCATTCATTGAGCAAATATTGCAATGGGAAAAGTAATGTTTGGGTCCCTTGCCTCATAAGGGGAAGTGCTTTTATATTGACTTAATCATATGTTGGTTGCATTGGTTGTATGACTATACTTAACATTTGCACAATGTAGCTATGCATGTTAGAGTAGCATGCATTGCATATTGATTTTTGCATAGTTAACATAATCATATTATATTCCCATGCTAGATTAGATGCATTTAGATTAAAATTGCATTTTAGAGTAAATTTTATTTCTTGTTGATTTTACGAACTAACAAAGCATGGGCAATCAAAGGATGCCATAAAAACATGTTTCCTTGTGTGCTTAATCTTTGATGTGTAGGTAACAGGTCTGTGATCCCAAGAGATTATTGTTGTTCTCATGACCTCCCTGTTCGAGTACATGGTTTAGGCAGTCTATTAAGAGCCCATGTCGCAGTTGGACTGATATTTTAGCCACCACGAGTGGGTGACACATATAGGAGAATTTTTCTCCTAGATTTGTCTTTAGTCAGTAGCCAACAACCCTTAAAAGCCACTAGATAGCTCAATGTGCCACCATTCTCCGATAACTGAGCTAGCCATTATGTGCCCTCACCCATCTGCTATGATTGTATGTTTAAAGGTGGGCCTTCCAACCCCGAAGGTATGGCTATTCATTATGTAATTGGGAGCTTATGCTTGCTTTTCGTGGGCACATCTAGACATGGATTAGTGGGGGGATTCGATAGAAAGAACGGGCTTGGATTGTACTCTTGTTCCCTTGTCCCAACTTTTTGGTTAATCTTGTATCCTAGTCCCATGGGATCTCTTTTATTGACTACTAGCGTTAGGAGTGGGGCTACACGGGAAACCCTGATTTGGGTTGCGTGGTCCCACTTCCCAACACCATATATCTCATTCCCCTCTGCTCATTATAAGCCCTTTTCACACTTTTCCCATCTGGGTCCACATTTGTCCATTGGGTCCAGAAGGAGTTAGCCTCCCCCTCCCCTTGTCCACACTTTGGGTCGGGCCTGAAACGATGCCCTGGAGGTTGATGTAGCTAAAAAGAAAGTTAAAAGCATAACTTAGCCATTTACAATAGGAAATGTACCACAAAACGCAAAAGGTGGCTAGGAAATAAGAATTTACCACGTGGGAAAAAGCCAAACATGATATCTACCCCTTATCATTATGGCCATCACCCTAGTTCCTAGGGCCCCTATGAGTGCCCCTTGCATCATTAAGGAACCCATGATTGTCCCAACACTTGGTGGGAGATGAACTGCCCAACCTTAAGGGGGTTAATCACTGCTTTATCATACACAATGCACATCATGCTCTCATCCCCTGGAGCCTCAAGTCGTTAAAAGAAATAAAAATCATTAAAAGAAAAAAGGCATATGAAGAAAGGTGGAAAAAGAAAGGTCAAGGTAACTCATGGACCATGATTTCTCCCTCCTACATTCATATACTCCTTGTGTGGGCTTCCCTCATTATAGCTACCCTTGTACCATGGCATGTGGCTTGGAGCCTCCCCTGCGCCCCCACTCTATTCCATCATTATTTCACATGACCCTTGCCATTTGATGGATGTACCATGGACTTGTCACTCCCTTGGAGGTTGAAACCACCTAATAGGGTCCTTTATTAACCTCTCTTGTTGAGCTTGGTGACACCTGTACATTCTAAACCCCATTTGGAAGGGCATTCCACTACGAAGTGTCCAATTTTTCCTTTGATTAGCAAGTTTATTTACTCAATTGCACTAATGGATTGTTGTACCAGAAGGTGAGGAAGACGCATTGGATCTTATACAGGATTGCAAGTGGGTCTCCATTTGGACTTTGTTTCCCTATATGGGGTCCAAGCCCTCTAGAGGGTTGTAATGGCACTTCTAGGGTGGACGTTGAGAGCCATGGGCCTCCACCACAACAGAGCATTGATTGCCACGCCATGGACTTCTTTAGTGCCACACAATGCGTGTCCGCCCCAGCTATACAGAGAGGGTGATGCACTTGGACTATGTTGCCTAGTCGTCCACACATTTGCTCCTGGCACTTCGCAGCTGATTTAGGGCCCATAAGTGGTTTTGTCTCATCCGAAGAGACAAGGGAGGGCATTTGTCATCTTCTAGCACACATTGATGGAGCATCAACATGATATTGAGCCACTGTAGACCCATAAGACATTTGATTGTGCCCCACAACCACTTGGGAGCACCCTAGGATGTTTTTCTTGGAAATCAAGGGCCACCCCCTTGATCATCACTTTGGGAGCCCTCCTCTTCATCATGGCACATTAAAGACTCATCTTGGCCTTCAAACAACCCTTCTTACTCCATGTTACACTATTTCGGCCCTCTTGGGATGGCTTATCATTCACTTTAGTAGCTATTTGGTGGTCTTGTCACCAAAACATATGTTATTTGCACATTAAAATATTATTAGGATCTAGATTAGGCAAATTTGAACTTGTGAGAGGCTCATATATATTAAAGAGACCTCATGTGTATTTGGACATCACACTTGGGATTTTCGACCTATCTATTAGAGAATTTCGGCTTGCACTTTGTGGAGTGATTTGGATGATTAAATGCATTTTGATGTATGGAAATTTTTCGCTATCTCTCTTGGAGCTTCTTGTTGGCAAGATTGTGGATGGATATATTCTTCTTTGTCATGTAAGTGCAATATAATGTTATATTTCTATTTTAATGGATGTCTAATGAATGGAATTATTTTCTTATGGTGAAATAATGTGCCCTAATTAATGTGAATTAGTGGAATCATTGAAACTATTGGATATTTTTGCATGTGTTACTCATTAGACAAAGAATGAATGAATGTTCCTAGGGGATAATTTGCATTTTCATCCTTGAAACTCCATAATAATTGCCATCGAAGTGTAAAAGTCTAAAGTTTCTGTGTAGTTTCAACCTAGATAGTGAAGCTACTTCATTAGGCATCCTTGAAGAGCAAAGTTTGCCAAGTCGATATCATTTTCACGACAATCATCCCAATTTCTAGGCACTGGTCCTAGATCCATTGTGATCAAATTAACTCAATGAAATATCATTCTTTCACCTCTTGTCTTCTTCTTTTCTTCGCGCTTCTAAGGATAAGGAGATTTTTTAGGGCTTGGTGCGAAATTTTAGCAAGAAGGAATTTTGGCATCCCATCCTAACAAATTTCTTCATTTGTGTCTGCTCTAGGGACCCTGCAATTTTGAATGAATTCTGACTGTGGAATTTCAAATAAATTGATTCCCTAGCTATCACATCAAATGGGAACCCTTGAAGATGCTTTTAACTTGGATATTTCTTGAAGGTTTTCGCTTTGTAGTTCATCATTCGAAACCTTTTCTCTTAACTATAGTTGACTATTGGATGAGCCTTTACCTTGGTATATCTCTAAACCCTGGGTCTCTTATAATATATTTTTTCTCAAAGGGTTTTTCATGGAATGTCATCGTAGCTTCTCCCAAATCTCACACTTTGATTGAATCTTTCCATTGAATGATCCATCCTTGCCTCACTTTGAACCCTAGTATAGACATATTAATCACAAGTGAGGAAAATTGGAAGTCTTGATCTTAGGCACTCATCATTATTGAACATTCTTGAGCCCGAGGTCTAGTCATCCTTCATAGGTATTTCTTGGAGAGCCTTTCAACTTCTCATGAATCATTTGAACCATTCATTGAGCCTCTCCTTGAATGGGCCTTGGAAATCATTTTACATCTCATCATTGGTCCTATCATCCTAAGTGATTTCCTCCATACTGGAACTCCTCTCGTCGGTGACAATTCGAGAAAAGAAGGGGACATAGGTTGTGGTGACAATGGGCCTCCATCCCATAGTGTTGTTGTGCACTCTAGTTATAGCTTACAAACTAGGCTTGCTAGTTTTTGTAGCAACAATTTTGGCGTAGTTTTCGAGGACATGAGACGTGTGGCTAGTTCCTATACGAGATCATTGATATATTATTCTTGGTGAATCCATTGGAAGAACAAAGCCCTGGTTCTTGATTGAACTTAAAAGTCAATGCTTGTAGGGTGAAGCAAGCATCTCTCAAGGCATTTCAAGTTTACCTTGACAACCCCATATCTAAGATCTTATTAAAATTTTCATCGCAATAAATGGCTCCTTCGAGTGGCCTATTTTATATGTTTCAAGATGATGACCCTTAATCCAATGAGAATGATGTCCTTAGAAGCCAAGAGTAGTCGAATGCACCTCTTTATGAATCTCTTGGGGGCCATGAAATTGAGGAGCTTTCTCAATGCCCTGAAAGAGGATTGTAATTCTTCCCAAGATATGATGATCATAGTCCACCTTGTTCCTCCCTCGATAATCAGGATAATGTAATTATGGATGTGGATGGGCAATCTATCTCATTATGTTGTAAGGCAAATATGCCCAAGGTTGTTATTCATCGAAAGTTTATGAGCTTGATCATTGATTTCTCCATCTTTTCATTGCAAGAAAGGTTGCACGAGTTGGATTCCTCTTTTCCGTCCTTACCTATGACCATTGATGCATGGTCCTCAAATGTTTCCGCCCCCTACCCTTACAATTCAATGAGAAATTATTGCAATGGGAAAAGTAATGTTCGGGTCCACTGCCTCATAATGGTTCATAAGGGAAAGTGATTTTATATTGACTTAATCATATGTTGGTTGCATTGGTTGTATGACTATACTTAGCATTTGCACAATGTAGCCATGCATGTTAGAGTAGGATGCATTGCATATTGATTTTTGCATAGCTAACATAATCATATTATGTTCTCATGCTAGATTAGATGCATTTAGATTAAAATTGCATTTTAGATTAAATTTTATTTCTTGTTGATTTTACATACTAACAAAGCATGGGCGATCAAAGGATGCCATAAAAGGATGTTGCCCTGTGTGCTTAATCTTTGATGTGCAGGTAACAAGTCCATCGTCCCAAGAGATCGTTGGTGTTCTCGTGACCTCCCCAATTGAGTACATGGTTTGTGCACTCTGCTAAGAACCCATGTCCCAGTTGGACCCAGATTTTACCCACCGCCATTGGGTGACCCCTATAGGAGAATTTTTCTTTTAAATTTAGTGAGTAGCCAACAACCCCTTGCAGCCACTAGATAACTCGATGTGCCACCATTCTCTGCCACCTGAGCCAGCCATTTTGTGCCCTCGCCCATCTGTTATGATCGTATGCTTGAGTGTGGGCTTTCTAACCCCGAAGGTATGGCTATTCATTATGTAATTGGGTGTTTATGCTTTCTTTTCCTAGACACATATGTACATGGATTAGTGGAGGGATTCAACAGAAAGAATGGGCTTGGTTTGTACTCTTTTTCCCTTCTCCCAACTTGGTGGTTAATCTTGTATCCTAGTTACGTGGGATCTCCTCTATTGGCTACTAGCTTTGGGAGTGGCACTACATGGGAAACCCTGATTTTGGTTGTGTGGTCCCACTTCCTGACACCATATTTCTCACTCTCCTTCCCCCATTACAAACACTTTTCCCACTTTTCTCATCTAGGTCCACATTTGTCCATTGGGTCCGCAAGGAGTTAACCTCCCCCTCCCCTTGTCCACACTTTGCATCGGTAATAGAACGATGCCCCGGAGGTTGATGTAGCTAAACAAAAAGTTAAAATCATAATTTAGCCACTTACAACAGGAAATGCACCACAAAATGCAAAATATGGCCGAGAAATAAGAATTTAGCACGTGGGAAAAAGCCAAACATGAGATCTACTCCTTATCATTATGCCCACCACCTTAGTTCCTAGGGCCCCTTGCATCATTAAGGAACCCAAGATTGTCCCAACACCCGATGGGCGATGAACTGCCCAAACTTAAGGGTGGTAATCATTGCTTTATCATACACATCATGCTCTCATCCCATGGAGCCCCGAGCAGTTAAAAGAAAGAAAAATCATTAAAAGGAAAAAGGCATATGAAGAAAGGTGGAAAAAAAAGGTCTGGGAAACTCATGTACCACGATTTCTCCCTCCTACATTCATATACTCCTTGTGTGGGCTTCCCTCATTATAGCTATCCATGTACCATGGCATGTGGCTTGGAGCCTCCCCTTCGCCCCCACTCCATTCCATCATTATTTCACATGACCCCTGCCATTTGATGGGTGTACCATGGGCTTGTCACTCCCTTGGAGGTTAAAGCCACCTAATAGGGTTCTTTAATAAACTCTGTTGTTGAACTTGGTGACACCTGTACATTCTAAACCCCATTTGGAAGGGCATGCCACTATGAAGTGTCCAGTTTTTCCCCTGGTTAGCAAGCTTATTTACTCAATTGCACTAATGGATTGTTGTACTGGAAGGTGAGGAAGACACATTGGATCTTATACAAGATTGCAAGCCAGTCTCCATTTGGACTTCGTTTCCCTATATGGGGTCCTAACCCTCGAGAGGGTCACAATGGAACTTGTACAGTGAGCGTTGAGAACCACGGGCCTCCACCACAACAAAGCATTGATTGCCATGCCATGGGCTTCTTTAGCACCACACATTGCTTGTCCGTGCCCCAATTATACAAAGAGGGTGATGCACTTGGACCACGTTGCCCAGCTAGCCACACATTTGCACCTGACACTTGGCAACTGATCCAGGGCCCAAATGGGGTTTTGTCTCATCCAAAGAGACAAGGGAGGGCTTTTATCATCTTCTAGCACACACTGATGGAGCATCGACATGATATTGAGCCACTGGAGACCCATGAGACCATTGATTGTGCCCCACAGCCACTTGGGAGCACCATAGGATCTGTTGCTTTGAAATCAAGGGGCCACCCCCTTGTTCATCACTTTGAGAGCCCTCCTCTTCATCATGGCACATTGAGGACTCATCTTTGCCTTCAAACAACCCTTCTTACTCTATTTTATACTATTTTGGCCCTCTTGGCAAGATTGTAGATGTATATATTCTTCTTTGTCTTGTAAGTGCAATATAATGCTATATTTCTATTTTAATAGATGTCTAATGCATGGAATTATTTTCTTATGGTGAAATAATGTGCCCTAATTAATGTGGCAAGTGGAATCACTTAAACTATTGGATATTTTTTCATGAGTTACTCATTGGATAAAGAATGAATGAATGTTCCTAGGGGATAATTTGCATTTGCATCGTTGAAACTCCAAAATAATTGCCATTGAAGTGTAAAAGCCTAAAGTTGTCGTGTAGTTGCATCGAGAGATAGTGGAGATGCTTCTTTAGGCCTCCTTAAAGAGCAAAGTTTGCCAATTCAACATCATTCTGGCTCCAATCCTCCCAAGTGCTAGGCACTAGTCCTAGATCCTTGGTGATCACATTAACTCAAAAAAATATCATTTTTTCACCTCTTTTCTTCCTTCTTTTTTTCATCCAAGGATAAAAAGATTTTCTAAGGCTTGGTGTGAAATTTTAGGAAGGAGGAATTTTGGGATTCCATCTTGATAAATTTCTTCATTTGTGTCTCCTCTAGGCATTCTCTATTTTTGAACGAATTCCGACGGTGGAATTTCAAATAAATTGACACCCAAGCTATCACACCAAGTGGGAACCCTTAAAGTTGCTTTTGCTTAGGGATTTATTGAAGTTTTTTCGCTTTGTAGTTCATCATTCGAAACCTTTTCTTTTAACTATATTTGGATATTGTATGATCCTTTACCTCAATATATCTCTCAACCCTAGGTCTCTTATAATATTTTTTTTTTTCTCTCAAGGGGTTTTTCTTGGAAAGTCATCCTAGCTTCTCCCAAAGCTCACTCATTGATTGAATCTTTCCATTGAATGAGCCATTGTTGCTTCACTTTGAACCCTAGTATAGACATATTAATCACAAGTGAGGAAATTGGAAGTCTTGATCTTAGGAACTTATCTTTATCGAGCATTCATGAGCCTGAGGTCTATTCATCCTTCATAGGTCTTTCTTGGAGAGTCTTTCATCTTCTCGTCAAGCATTTGAACCACTAATTGAGCCTCCCCTTGAATTAGCCTTGGAGATCATTTTACATCTCATCGTTGGTCCTATCATCCTAAGTAATTTCCTCCATACTGGGACTCCTGTCGGTGAAAATCCAAGAAAACAAGGGAACATAGGTTGTGGTGACAGTGGGTTTCTGTCCTATAGTGTTGTTGTGCACTCCAGTTATAGCTTACAAACTAGGACTCCTAGTTTGTGCAGCAACAAGCCTGGTTGAAGTCACTAGGAAACTTTTTCTAACTTTGGACTATGAAGTCCACATAATAGTAGAACAATGGATAATAACATATGGAAATAATCTCCTAAGATGGACTTGAACAAGTTTAATGATTCAGACCCATCAAGATGGGTCACCTAGACGAAACATTACTTTTCCCTCCAAGGAATTACTAATGACATGATAAAACTCAAGGTGGGGTCATGTAATATTCCTAGTGGAAATATTGAGTGATAACAACAGTGAAATCATAGACGTGTAATTAAAAATTTACACACATGCAAAAATATCGATTACACCAGAATTTGCAACCAAAACGCTGAGCCATTTTATTATATTGATCAAATGGAGTTCAATGAGCGAGAACAAAAGAACCTGGCTTTGTGACAACAAGCAAAGCCAAACCTAGGTGACGATCTAACTTCCCAAGTGTTAGATGAGCTCCACTCCATGTTTTGTGCTGGTCTAGAATTTTTCTGCTACTGTTGTTGGATAAAAAATGTAATTTTTTCCCTCCCAAGTGCTCAAAAAATTCTGAAATTGCAGCTGGTGTGTTTTCTCCTTATAGCCAACAAAACCCAGAAATCTCTTGGCCCTAGTCAAACTCTTTTGAAAACCCACAAATGGGTGTGTTTACCCAACTCGTCCTCCTGAGCATACTAATGGAACAAGTTGTAGAATGCTACCCCAATCACCAAGGAATTCCCTTTGAAATTCTCCTACAATTTCCCCTCAAAATTCGCTCTCCTTCCAACCCTTTCTCCTCACAAAATCACACACCAAAATCCCAGCGCAATCCCAGTCAATGATGGCCTTCTCAAGCCCCATAAATTCCCTAGTTCGAACTAGGAAATTCCTCCACACCCAGCCCTGCAAATCACTTCAATCCTCCTGCAAATTTGTAGCACAAACCTCCCTAAAAATCCTAGAAATCCATTAACCCTGAAGCTGCCTCTTCTAAGAAGTACATGTCCTTTTCTAGTGCCAAATATGATCACAAGATGGGTTGAATTCTCTAGCAATTGGCTTTGGAACAAATCTGCAATGATAAAATCAAACTCCCCTAGAGTGGAACTTGAAGTCCACTAAAGAAAGAGTTGATATTCTCGCTCGGTAATCTCTTATGCTAAGCAGCACAAGTTGACTTGGCTGAGAAGCACAACCAAACTGATGTTTAAATTTGAAATTGGTAAAAAGTCCCAAAATAGAGCTCTCCTCTTATATTTATCCCAACTTCCTTCTCTCTCCTTGTGGGCCCTCCCATTAGACCTCCTTGTCTCTCCTTCTTCCCTCCAAGTCGAATTCCTTAAGGGAATTCGAATTCCCTCTTTGGTGGCCCCCACCGTCAACTATCCAAATAATTTTTCCTCCTCCCTAATGTTTAAGAGCCTCCATTTCTCACAAAAATTTTTTTATCTCTTTCAATCACTTTTCCTAAGTTTTGAGCCCCAAAATTTGTCTTCATCAACATTGCAAAATTCGAGAATTCACTTAGCAGAATTTTATTTAGATTGAAAATTACGGTCCTCCCCTCCCAAATGTTGCTTGTCCTCAAGCAATTGTAATGTTGGGTGTTGTAGTATTTGTTCCCCCTCCCAAGTGGCGTCCTCCTCTAGCAGATCCTTCCATCGAACCAAAAACTCCTTAATTACCCTACTCCAAAGTCACCTCTCTCTTGTCTCTAGAATGGCCTCTGAGACTAAATCAGATGTCCCTCATCATCCATGGGTGGCAACTTTGTAGCTTCCATGACTTGTTGACCCAAAGCCTTTTTCAGGCAAGAGATGTGAAACATATTGTGTACTTTTCTCCCTTGTGGGAGCTCCAGCTCATATGCTACCTCCTTGGACCCTAACTCGCTTGGTCACCCTATAAAGCCCATAAAATCATGGCTTGAGTTTCTATGCGCCCTTTTGCTTAGGTGTGGACTGCCTGTACAGTTGGAGTCACAAAAAGACCAAGTCCCCAACCTCAAAATGCCTCTCAACTTTGCCCCCGTTTACATATAGCTTATGTTGGTTTTGGGTCATCTGTAGGTTATCCTTGAGAGCTCTAAGGATATCCTGGCTCTCCTGTGTCCAATCCTTAGCCCCCGAGGGCCTGTTGTCTCCAAAAACCAAGTCAGCAAAGGTTAGTGCATCATAACCATACAAGGTATAGAATGGAGACATACCTATAGACATGTGGTAGGTAGTATTATAGAAATACTCTTCAAGATGCAACCACTTCAACCACACACGTTGTTGCCCCATCACATAGTTGCGCAAGTAGCCTCCAACCACTTGTTCACTATCTTTGTCTGACTATCCGTCTGAGGGTTATAGCTAGTGCTAGGAGTGAGCTCAGTCCCCACAAGTCGAAACAACTTCTGCCAAAAGCCCCCCCTCTAGCAATTGGCTTCGGAACAACTCTGTAATGATGAAATCAAACTCCCCTAGAGTAGCATTTGAAGTCCACTGAGGAAAGAGTTGAGATTCTCGCTCGGAAATCGCTTCTGCTAAGCAACACGAGTTGACTTGGCTCAACAACACAAGAAAATTGATGTTTAGATTTGAAATTGACAAAAAGTCCCAAAATGGAGCTCTCCTCTTCTATTTATTCTAGTTGTCTTCTCTCTCCTTGTGGGCCTTCAACCTCCTTCTCTCTCCTTCCCTCCAAGTCGAATTCCTTAAGGGAGTTTGAATTCCCTCTTGGGTGGCACCCATTTTCCACTATCAAAATAATTTTTCCTCCTCCCTAATATTTAAGAGCCTCATTTTTTCACAAAACTAATTTTATTTCAATAAGTCATTTTTCCGAAGTTTTGAGCCAGAAAATTTGTCTTCATCAAAATTGCAAAATTGTAGAATTCACTTCGCAAAATTTTATTTAGAGGGAATATTACAGTCCTCCCTTCCGAAATGTTGATTGTCCTCAAGCAACTGTAATGTTGGGTGTTGTAGTATTTGTTCCCCCTCCCAATTGGCGTCCTCCTCTAGCAGATCCTTCCATCGATCCAAAATATCCTTAATGACCCTACTCCAGAGTCTCCTCTCTCTTGTCTCTAGAATGGCCTTGAGGACTAAAATCAAATGTCCCTCATCATCCAGGGGTGGCAACTCTGTAGCTATTGTGACCTGTTGTCGCAATTCCATTTTCATGCAAGAGATGTGAAATATATTGTGTATTTTTCTCCCTGGTGGGAGCTCCAACTCATACGCTACCTCCCCAACTCGCCTAGCCACCCTGTGTATCCCATAAAAGTGTGGCTTGAGTTTCTATGTGCCCTTTTGCTTAAGTTTGGACTGCATATATAGTAGGACTCTCAAAAAGATCAAGTCCCCAACCTCAAAATGCCTCTCAAATCTACCCTTGTCTACATTTAGCTTCTATTGGTTTTGGGTCGTCTATAGATTATCCTTGAGAGCTCTAAGGATATCCTAGCTCTCTTGTATCCAATCCCTAGCCCTTGGGGCCCTGCTGTCTCCAAAAACCAAGTTAGCAAATTGTTATAGACATTTTTGGGCACTGCAACCCCAATCATAAATGTCCATAAACTAAGGCCTCCTAAGTCCCTAAAAGTGTTGCTTCACTACCTAAAGGAACAAGGTCAGCTGATTACATCATCTCCCAGAAGTTCTCCACAAAAAACTGCTCAGAAATGGTCAAAACTGGACCATACTGAATGCCCAGTGCAGAGGGTGCGATACATATCACCTTCCCAGTGTAAAGGGTGTGATGCATAATGGATGGCCCCTCTATAGGGTGCGATGGGCGAGAATGGACAAATGGCAGAGACAGTTTGTGAGGTGGAAGATCATAGAATCTTCCAGAAACTTCCCCTCTAACACTTGCCTCTTTGCTTTCGACCAGGGATGAGTAAGAGATCATCAATATCCAAGTGGAAGCAAGAACTATCAGAGAGAGGACACTAATCAAAATCCCAGAAGCTAACTCACCCCCCTACAATCATCTATATATGGATCCCTCATCATAGAGATCCAGAGGCTAGAATCTTGTATCTTGTAGAGAAGTGTTGTTGGTTTCTGATGAAACTTCATAGTGTTGGGTGATCTAAGCTTTACTTGAGGTGAAGAAGGGCTTTCTTGCTGGAGGATGATGCTGGGTCAGAACAATTGGTTGTAATCCTCTTGCAATTCTTGATATTAATAAAGCTATTCAAGTTTTCCTCCACATTCGTGTATGTTTGATTGTATATGCATTTGTGTGGTTAATACATATCTGGTCCTGCATTATTTATGAATATAGATCTCTATTCTTCGATAGTATTATGCTGCTTTGATTCCACAGGTGCTCTCTGAAGCTGGGCAGACGAAGAAGAAGCAACAAAGATCTATCAGGAAGGAGAGGAATCAAGCAAGGAACCAAGCGCAAGACTAAGGTTGGTGTCCTTTGTTCCACTCTTATCTATTTTTCATAAAGGAAAGCGAAAGTAGTCTTTACTTTTTTTTTCTAAGATAGCTACCAATCTTAGTGGGAATAGTAGCTCCGAGTGGACACTATTCCCGGTAACAAAATGGCGACTCCACTGGGGAGCGAATAGATTGTTTGTTAGTCTATATTTGTTTGTTTTATAAACTTACAGACGGAGCCTGAAGTCAAGCCAGCTAGCCTTCGAACTGCATTTGTTATGCAAATGAAAAGTAAATCAATGTTGCTTCAGTCTATCTCCAGGTTTTGTTTATAAATTGAACAATCAATCTGCAAATGTTCTAATTGCCCCAAGTGGTGGCTCTAGTAACCTCCTTAGATCAACCCCTGTGATTTACATTTACTGAACATCACTTACTCGGCCTAAATCCCTGAACTGAACTGTAAATTGTGAACAAAGACTGGTTAAAAGTCTCGCACTGGTACCACCGCACCCTCCCTTCAAGGCAGTCTGTATGCATCACACTTCCCATGTGCAGTAGGTGAGATGCATACAGGATTCCCTGTGTGACAGGTGCGATGGTCAGGGAAGGTTAATTTTACCTTCAGACTTTGGTTTTTCTTCACTCTTTTAGTTCTATTCAGGAGTTTTGCTGTCTGTGGTCAGTATATCTCTGTGAAAACCCCCTTCTCTTCCATCATTCCACCTCTATTGTGCAAAGAACCATAAGTGTTTTTATGTATTGTGCGCCATTTTCAATTCTCTTTTACAAAGAAGTAGCGTAGTCGAAATGTCGTTTCTTAATCTGAAAGTGTCGTAAGTGTCGTTTTCACTCATAGAAGAGAATCCAATTGTTCTTAATAGTCGATTGTACTGTTACTCTTGTACATGATTTGAATTAGTAGTTTTTAAAGTTTCGAAAACGGTTTTAATTTCGAAATCGCAAAGTGTCGCCCTTATCTTCACTTCATTTTGAAAAGAAATTTGTTAAGTATTGTCACTTTGAAAATAATTCAGATTTACACTTAGCTTTTTTCTTGTCATTTATACATTAAGAAGGCTGAAAACAAATACATGCATGTGCATTTGCATTTAGACTGCTTGGTTTGATTTAGGACAGTGCATTTAGTCTGTGCTCCGTGCTATTTGTTGAAAGACTCTCAATTCTCTTTCCTTAGTAGCTAGGATTTTCATTGCCAAAAGAAGATTAAACAGTTGTTTATCATCTTAGACTGCATTTTAGGAATTGTATACACATCACGCGGTGAACCTGGAAAGCAAATTTTTAAACAAGATCAACTATAAAATAAATTTAATGAATCTAAAAACACTTTGGAACCTAACGCACAACATCTATAAGTCTAGGCTAGAGACGTATTCCAGCGTCGTAAAACCTGGTAACTATTGTTTTCATTGTTGGTTGGGTGATTCCTCAACTCTGAGACGACAAGTGCCAGTACGGACTTGTGCTCCCACATACCGTCGAGTATATATTGGGAGACCACAATAGGCTATATCCTTTATCCTTAGGAAGCCGTGTCTGCCGCCCTATCGATCGCAATGCACTGAACACAACATTCGAGAAGATTGACTGTCATACCGTAAAAAGTATTCTGCTGTTTTGCGATTGGTTTGGTAATCCTCTCTGCCTAGATTTCTAGAGAAGTCTCATTCGTTCCTTTTCAGAATCCTTAAAAAAAAGGTCCATCTGAGCACTTGTCACTTCAGGCTCATTAAAAATCGAAGGCGACTAGAGTCATCTTTTGTTTTTTCTCAGCTCTTAAAAATTGAAAAAACAAGTTGTGTCAAAGCGTCTAAAATTTATTTTAATCGGAATAACATCACAAGTTCCCTCGTTGGTCTTTAGGTTGAGAAAAATGGAGTCTACCAACCAAGGATTTCCCATTGGAGGAAATCATAGTCCTTTTTCCTCTTGGGGAGATGTTGGTGCACCCCATATGGCCACATTGTCACTTCCAGGGTTGACGATTGGTTTGCCCGTATGGCTCTTCTCTACCTCTGTCGTTCAGAATACCGTAATTCCTGAACAATCAAGTCAATGACTACATGATACTACAGTTACCCCCCAACCTTCTACTTCGTCTATTTCTCCCTCTCCTCCTTCCTCTTCGCTTGATGAAGCTAGTAAAGCTAAAAATCAAGTAACTGAGAAGAAGAAGAAGCGGAAAGAGAAAAAAGAAAAGAAGAAGAAAGAACCAAAAGCGAAAGGGGGCAACCATGCGTCGTCTAGCAAAAATCCTCAAACCGCACCGTCTAAACCTAAATCTCCATGTGTCATTTGCAAAGGAGACCACTATCATTGAGATTGTCCTTGCATCCCTCGGATCTTAAGGGACTGGTCTCCTCGTTTGCACAATCCAGTGTCGTCAACCTCTGATGATCATGTTGAAAGTACACCATCAACAAGTGAAAGCGAAGTATCTGGACAGAAAAGGAATCTCAAATTTCCTTGTAAATTGTGTGAAGGTGATCACGACGTCCATAGTTGTCCCTTCCTAGATGAAGCTAAAAGAGTTTTGGATGACCGTCCTGCTTCACTGCTACGGCTCCCTCCTGGATATAAGAAACTCTTGCCGAGTCCACCACTGGTTGAAAATCCGGTTGGCACGCCATTGTGGTCGGCCGAAACATCTATCATTGAAAATGAACCCTCTGAATCCATACCAGACGAAAGTCAAAAGGTCGAGGGGGCAGTTGACCCGGTCTTGCCTTTAGAAGGTTCGTCTTCGAATGATACCGTCACTGAAGAGAAAGAGAACGACACCGTTCAAATTCTTTTCGTAAACATAGACTCCGATGAACTTGGGGGCAGTCTACCCGTTCCTTTACCACAGGAAGGAAGTTCATCAGAGTTGTGTCTGGCCGTCTATTCGGTCCCACCTCCAAGCAACCTAGTCATTTCCTTCGATTGGAATCTACTAGGCAGACCCCATGTACTAGCTAGTGTGCCATTCTGAATCATTGTACAAGCTTACAGAATGGTCATGGTTGGTACCATCATAGATGAAGGGGCTTCTGTGAGTATCATTTCCTCAACTGCTTGGAAAGCGCTTGGTTCGCCATCGCTTTTGCCTGAATTGAAGAAATCTGACAGGCTTTGACAAAGGAACCAGTCGATCGTTAGGATCTTCCAATGTGACCATTACTTTGAGAAGGAAAACCGTTCACATGAAATGTGATAGTAGTCAAGGACCCCTGCATTATTAATCTACTCCTAGGGCGTGACTATATTTATTGCATGGGAGTCGTCGTCCTCCTCACTCTTTAGAGTAATGTGTTTTCCGCATGAAGGCAGAGTGGTCAAGCTCATAGACCAACTGTCATTCCCCGGTTCACACATAGCAAATAGTCAAATGCCATCCCTAAATGGTCTTTTCACGCAAGGAATGTCTCATCGATCTCCAGTCCGTCCACCTGATGAGCGCGAGTGATTCGGGAGGATATGACTGAAACCCAGGGGACATGCACCCTGGTCTATTTCAGCAAGAAAACCTTGGGTATAGAGTAGGTTTCCGTGGAGGATATATGACTAGTCTAACACACCCGTCCGTTTAGGAAAATGGGATTAGACTGGAGTAAGATTCCCTCGTCAAAGTTATGTGAGTGGAGGCGACTGCGCCACTCACCTTTTTCTATTTCGATAGACATCGCCAAGGAAGCATTTTTTCTGCGACGCGAATGGAAAGCTTTCATATGGTAACCTGGGAATTTTTCGCTATACTTGGGGGCATGCAAACATTTTTTGCATAAAGAAAGGATCCAGGGCAAAGCTTTAAAAGTTGCAAGCCCCATAAAAAATGGCATCTTAGATGAGATATCCTTATTCAAGAGAAGTCATTCAGAGAATTCACCTGTGTCTCACCCGTTGCAATACATTCACGCTCCATTCTTTCATGACCGCCACCCTGAACCCTGTATCATCATATCGTTTTCACCTCCAAAATCATTTGCTCTGTTCCGTGTTGTAGATGTGGGATTCATTAAGGCCCTCCTATGACGGGTCACTTCTTGTCGACATCAACTCATTATCCAAGAAGTCGACCTAGGAACAACCCTTTCAGTGCTTTGAAGCTTGCATGCCTCAATGGCAAGTTTCTCACTTTCGGCGACATGTTTACATTAATGGCCTTCAACCGAGAGATTTTACGTGGTGTTCGACGCCAAGTCCTTTTTCACACCGCACGAATTGTACTGTAGTACCTTGAGGGTCATTGTCATTATTGGTGATTCCTCTCGCACTTGTTAACAGCTTACATCATTGGCTAGTAATCAGGCGATGTCTTTCCATGTTCGACTCCAGAA
>APFE030665754.1:0-20635 GCA_000404065.3 Pinus taeda
ATGGAAAAGTATACCCTGTATCTATGATATCCTAGACTTCTGTACCAAGAGATTGAAGATAGGAAGTAACTCTTACCTTCCAATACACAAAGTTTGTCCCATCAAAAATCGGTGGCCTGATTGATGCTTCCCTCTCGTAATTGCTCATGATGATAGATCTTCCTTCAAGCGATCAAGCTTCTTCTGAAGGACCTGCTCTGATACCAATTGTTAGAAATAATACTGAGAGGGGGTGTGAATCAGTATTATTAAGTCAAATATTCTTTTTTCAAAAAAAATGATATACGCAACTTCAGATAGATAAACCCGCGTATATACGCAACTATGCAGAAGGAAACTCGCGTATACAAAGCTAACTTTTAATTTTCTTTATATTGAAGATGATTGTTAATATGTGTTGCAGAATCAAATAACCAGTAACCAGAGACAGTAAAACAGAGTAGAAAGACAATCACACACAAGAACACAAGATATAAGGTGGAAACCCAATGTGGGTGAAAACCACCTGCTGCAATTCGTCTCTATCTTCTTTTAAATTTGAAACTTCTTTTACAATGTATTGGTGCAGTCCTTTACCAGTACGCAGGCTGCAACCTACAGAGAGCTACAACCCTCTCTCGTTCTCCAGCTTCTCTTGGAAGGGAGTTACAACCCCCTTTAGCTCTTGCACTACCAAGATACTAGTACATAGGTGCTGGCCTACATAAGGCTACATCCTTCTCTTTCTTCCAGGGACCATGTTTCATAAATTTTCAGACTAGATCCATAAACATCAATCAATCATCAAGAATCAACCAATCTCCTTTCCACCAATTAGATATGAATCAAGTAGATACTTCTCTGGCAGCTGTACCCAAAACACAGTACCAGAAACCACACACCAAACACTGAACCCAGAACACAACAGCAATAAACAGAAGTAGCTAGATCACAACTTAAAGTATATACGGTATTTCAATAACCTGCAACATGCGTGCATACGCTTTTGTGTTTGGAACAACCTGCGTATACGCTGTTTTCATTCACTGAACCAGCGTGTATACGTGCCTTCGCTTCACTGAACCTGCGTATAGATCTCTAAAGGATAATTCACTCTTTCAGATATTCAAAAACACTAATTAACCCAGATTATCAGTGTTATAGATCAAGCAAGCGCCATATATAGCAGACCAAAATCATATAAAGATACTATCATTCAAGCTTAAAGATTATGACCCATCAATAGAACTTATCCTTCTTCTTTGCGCTAAGGTTCCTCCTTTATTCAGATCCAGATCTGCCACCATAACCCAATTACCAAACATTCAGGTCTACCACTTTTTCAGATATTCAATTGATAATTCAGATGATTCATTTGCCACAAGATCTCCTTCCTCTTTATAGCCTTAGGCCCTTCCATAATACCACGGTCCAAAAACCATAACATTTCATACCATGAACCCAAAACTAGGGATCAACACATCTGACGAGACGCCATGGTCCAAAACCATAGGTTCAAATCCAAGGACTAACTACCATTGGACCAAGAGTAAGTCCCCAACATATACGCGCTTTTGTAACGTATAACCCGCGTGTATACGCGTCTTCGTCTAGATTAACCTGCATATATGTCTTTTTCTTCTTTTTGAGTGGTTGAACTGAGATCTGCCACTAGAGTGAGTTGCCATCAAGTACAACACCTGTGCCATAGTACCAAACCAGAATCATAATGCCAACAGACCTTTTCCCTTCATCTGAATCCTGCCACTCAATATAATCAGAGATCTTATAATTGAGTTCATTGAACTCAATTCTTTGATCAATAATGATGTTTGTAATTGTTCACTAGTATTCAAATGTGGAATGATATTTGATATATGTTGGAGGAAGCGCTGCTTTTGCTTTGACATTAAAGTATTCAGTGTTAAAGCCTCATTAATGAATTCCTCTATGGTAGGAATATCCTTATACTTTGTTAGGTCACTTTTTAGCTCCCAGATTTGTTTGTTTTTAGTAGATAAGTTATTTTCATGACTTATTTTCAGTACTTCCATATCCTGTTGTAGCTTATGTAGTTGCTCCTCTGCTTGACAGTTCACGCTGGTTCTTTCTTCATATAACTATCACAATAATAGTGTGATTGGTCGTCCTTTCCTTTAATAAAAATAGAGACTTAGGTTGCTTTGTTGATTGTTGTTGTAGCATACGCTCCGACAAATTGAGATAGCCGAGTCAAATGTTCAGTCAGATTTATTTGTGTTTCCTTCCATAGGACATCCATAAATTCATGTTCTGAAGGAGTTTTGGTTCTCCTCCTCTTCCTCTGTCTTTTTACAACAACTTTATAAAGAGGGATGTAAAATACATCTAGAGGAGGGATATCCATTACATTCAAAATAATTTCAATAGTTGGATCTGTAGGGATTACCTCTATATCTTGGAAACTTGTTTGTGGACCTTCAATGGTCACTACTACTATTTGCCCTAGTGGGGTCTGAAATCCTGTGGGTTCTTGTGTTGATGATACCTTAGGGGTATCCTGTATTTTGTCATTGAATGCATCCCACAACTTTTCTAATTCATTTGTTTCTGCTTCCTGCTCTCGTGACGTGCCAGGCTTATTCTACTTTTGAGACTTGGTTTCAATTCCATGATCAATAATCCAAAATTCTTGTGGGAGGTATTCTAACCTCTATCCTCTAAACTCTTGGAATCTTCTTAATTTCTCTGGATCCAACTTTGTCTTGGCCACATTCAGGATTTGCTCAAAGTTCTCAGCTAATTCTAGTAAATCTTGGATTTCAGAGATCTGTGGTTTGTGCTGTTTGAATCTTTGATCGGAGAATCCACAGTAAGAGAATTTGTATACCAACGTTTCGAATCCCAAATGGGATCCATCATCAGGGTTAAGAGAAAGATGATAAAGATGATAAAAGAAGAGCAGGATGGAAGAAATAAATACTCATGAGGGAATGAATATTGAAGGAACAGCACAGGTCGGCAAGAAAGATTAATAATGAAACTTAAATTTAACTTTAATTTTAATTTTTATAAATTAATATCATTTACTCAAACTCATCTACTGTATGAGTTATAAGTCTGATCTTAACTGAAAGGGTGAATTTGTTTGCTACTTGCTGTGGATCAAAATATGTTGCTGGTAGAACAGGGAGCTTTAATAATTGCATATTTTGATACTCTTTATATGCATGACCATAATTAAGAAGGGTAAATGACCCACACTGAAGGGGAAAATTTGGCCATAGGACTTTCTTCATTTCCTTCAATGTTTTTGTGAGGCCATTTCCTACTGTTTGGTATGTTACTTCTCTTGCCAATATTTTATCTGATACGTACATAGGGAGAACATGTGGGAAAGCTTGGCTACCAAATATCCTGATATAAGAGAAGGACTCTTCAAGAAAATACCTTCTGATTGCTTGGAGGTCTGTGATAGCTTCTTTTGTAAATCTCAGACATCTTCTATTGAAAACTAACTGATGTAAGGGGAGAACAACTCCATGGCATAATTGGTGAAAATGTGGAATAAAATCTCATTCCCACATTTTCTTATAACATAGGAAGATAGGAGTAGGATCATTGGTAGTCCATTTCCAACCAATGGTTGGAAAAGGAGTGTAGAAGCAAATAACATCGAAGACATATGCAGACATGAAGAATTGGGGAACTGCTCTAGAGGAGGCAACCCTAGTTTGGCGATATTCATTAATCGCTTTGGCCAAATTCTCAAATAGAATGGTTGCCCAATTCATAATGTGAGAATTAACACAAGCATCAATTAAAGGAAACCAATTGATCAAGAATTTATAATTATTAAGGAGACCATACAACCTACATAGCATAGAGGCTACAAAATTATAAGGATTGGGTGAAGAAGCAATGGGGTACATACCCACTTTATCTTGTTTGAATTTATTGTCCCTTCTCCTCCATTCCTGTATCATTTGAAACAGGTCTTCATTTTCCTTTGCAAACTTTGCAACAAATTTTTTGTCATAATTGTCCTGGGCATCTGGTAGCTTGTACATTTGTTGTAAATCTTCTGCTTTGAAAGAACCCAAGACTGTGTTTTTAGCTATCTTGATAAGTCTGTCTTCCACTTCTGTCTTCTCTACTATCCATCTTATCATATCTGTGTATGGCAAGAGCCTAGCCCTTGCTGCTATTTGGTGAAGGAAAGAGCACGCAACGTCTCTGAATTGCACTCCTGACGGTTCTGTGCTATTAGCAGTTGGTTGAATGTCTGTTACTTCAGTGTTTTCATTCTCCAGCATAGTATAGATAATCTGCCATGTCATGGCACCTCCATTTGCAGTGCATATTGTATCTGTAAAAATTGACGGCATATCTGTGCTTTCGGTTTCTGTGATAGATTTCTTGGTATGCTTCTGCATCACCTTTCGAATGGACATTGCTTGAGAAGAGCTCCTATTAAAACCAACAACAATTAATTGTTGCGTAAAATAAAATATTTGAGGAAATGACTAAACTTTGTAAGAAACGATCCAGGAGCGAGTTCAACATTAATCAACCATAATGAACACCATGATTGCATGCATAGGGATGATAACCGTATTAAATCATTCTAACCTAACTCGTGTCCAACTTGAAAACACTATTAAACATCTGTCAAATCCATCATATCGGATATTCAAGCTATAGCGTGAATGAAACTTTATTTGATGGATCTTGCGATATGCGATATGCAATATCGCAAAATTGCAAGATCGCAATATCGGATTTTTAATAGGTAACAATTAAGCTCTTGACATAATATCCGCCGATGTATGATATGCGATCGGGATGTCGCATACAAAGTTCAATCGCAAGTTGAATATTTATATTTTTTGAATGTGATTAACTTTGCTACAAAGGAATCATGTGATTTGCGATGAGGACTTTAATATGTTTTAAGTTAGGTTAAAAAGGGCTTTTTGAAAAGTGACAATTTTCTAAGAGTTGGCATTTTATTCACAAAGAGGGGAAAAATTCAATTTTTTAAAAGGGTCCCTATTTGTATTATATATAATAAAATGGGGGGGTTGCTACATAACACAACAGGTTCATAAGGAAAAACCTAGATTTTTTTTTGTGAAAATAATGTCTTTTTGTATTGTACAACCCATTAGAAACTCAATTTATAGAGAAGGACACAAGTTAATAGTGAGAAAAATAGAGTTTGGGAATATAGATTAACAATGGGAAATTAATTTCCCTAAGGACAAAAGCTTTGTCAATAGTTTTGAACCAATGTTTCTGAAGAAAAATTCCTTGAAAAAGAAAAATAAGACTAGATCTAACTAGATCCAAAACCAAGGAGGTTAATTCAAACCTAGATGAGGTTGTATAGCAATAGAGAATAGGAAGGAAACATCCAAAAACCAAAAATGCAAGGAGAAGAAGAGATTTAAAAAAACTAGGGTTGACTCCCCAATGAATTCTCTAATTTTGTTGTACCTAAAATCACACAACCATAAGGAGCCATTACTCTGTGATCCTTACCCAGGGATCACCAAAGAGATGTGTGTAATAGTACAAAGATATTCCAAATAATTCCTAAATCATGCCATCCATAATATAGAATACAAGAGAAGGGAGGCCACATCTATTAAATGATGATACAATAGTCAATTGACGCAACAATCTTAAGGGATGCCAAGCATTGTAGTCTCCATGCTCCTACACATATGCAACTAACAAACAACACCAAAATTCATTCCTATAAAATCAGGTTTGTATGATAATCATTGATAATCAAGCATCAATATAGCATGAAAAACATGTAAATACCATGAATAACAACATGTTGTCGTTGCGACAATGCCCCTCCAAAAAATTTTCCCATGTCAATTTTGGAGCCTACGATAACTATTGTTTCAAGCTCCCTTAAGTCGACATGTTGTTTGATTTGTGATTTATGTGTTTTCTCCTAGCGTCACATTATCCTAAGTCAATGTTTCCTAACTGTCATCTCTTAACCATTAGAAGTGCTCGAGTTAGCAAGTCTATGGTTAGGTGTACTCATGATATTTCTTGACTTAGAAACTTTCCTTCTCACCATGCACTGGGGTTGGAATTTGGATTCCTCATTACCCGTCAAACATTTTTTTTTTACATCTTGGGTCTTTATGTTGCTTGTCAACGAACATTATGTTTAAATATTTTCTCTTCAATCATAATGTTTTGATAATAAATCAACCCTTCATCAGTAAATGTTTAATTAAAAAAATACCTTTCAATCACACAACTATGTTAATTTTTCTCACATATTTATAATAAGAAAAAAACAACATAACCATAAATAAATGATTTTTTGAATCATGAAGTTTGTTTTACTCATTGATGGGATCCACAACTCCCAGTTATCATTTCTTCTCCCAAATGCATGATACAAAAGTTATGGGCAAATCTAGAAATCTATTTTACTCACACCCAACTTACTATTATTGCAATCAATCTACTCCTATTTCAATATTCTCAATTTGGATTTCTATTAGATAGTTTAAATGTTGCAATTTCAGTAAAAACAAATGGATTTCTTCCACCCATGTGAACAAAAAAAACTTCCCAAAAAGAAATTTCCCACCTCAAGGACTTTGGAGTTGACCAAAGGATCTCCTGGAGACTGCCCATCCTCTCCACCATCATAATCACATCACATGGAATCAACATAGGGTTTGAGTTTTTAGTAAAACTAACACAATGCATGAACTTAATTGGTTTAAGTATAAATAACATGAGATTAATTTATTTAAATAAAAACAAATATTATAGTGTGAATTCCAAATATTACATCTCTTAATTATTGATCACTTAATATAATATATTACGAGTAAATACATGCCATCAAATATACACCTATAACTTTAAATAACATGAACTTAATTTATTTCAATAAAAACAAATATTATGGAAGGAATTTAAAATATTACAACACTATTATTGACTAGTAAATACATGAGATTAAATGCCAGGCCCACTGCCCATGCATGTTTTTAGCTGTTCGAGAGGGTACTAATGACGTTTTTTTTTAAAAGTGAACCGTAAAAAATATGTTCTATACAATTCAAAACCCATCATAAAAAATGCTTTTTATTTTTTTTTAAATGTAGAATATCGTCAAAATGCCTTATGATGGGCATTTTGTCTGTAAAATTCCAACCTTTCCATGCACACACTCAAAAAATACTCAAAAGCACACAAAAATAAAACAAAAGCAATAAAATCACTTAGAAAATCAAAATCACACTCCAAGTTGATGAAGACATGTACTCAACTTGAGCACATTCCTTCAACCCAAAGAAGTGTGCCCTCCTTGAGTGCACTCCTTCATGCTAAACAGATGTGCCCTCTATGAGTGCACTTCTTCGTGTCAAAGACATGCGCCCTTCCTAGGTGCATACATGAGCAAACCTTGTTGCATGTGGGTGCACTCCTAGAAAATAGGAGCCCACTTAACTTCCTTAACTAACCCTTTCATGTGACGACAAGTGGCGCTCTTGCATGAATAAATTTTGCATGTAGATTTCTTTAAATGTGTAGATTCAAAACTACTCATGAAATTTACTAGATCACAAGAATTGAAACTACTCTACTCATCTATGGAAATAATCACGATCATGAACAAAAATAATTAACATGCATCAAGATTCAACACACATACAAAGGTATTTATCTAGGGGAAAGAAAATCCTTAAAATCCCTTACTATTGGTATTGCATTAATCAAAGAATAGGGAAGAAATACAATGCTTGCTCAATCCTTAACAACCCCTAAACTAGTATAATCTATCTCACTGCCTCACATGCTGACTCAAGCCAATACTTAGCCAATTTATTATCCTGCCAAGATCCTATTTACTTGCACTATTTGATGAGGAATTAGCCCCCTATTAATTAGGTAAATTACTCATTGATAATTTCACCATTCCTTTAGGCCCTTCTTTGACTGCATGCACCAGTTGTACAACTTGGAAAATTCTACAACTGATAGTACACTAACGTTGAAATCCAATCTCAAATGGGTAACTCAAATTATTTACATGCATGAGCAAATTTAGGCTGATTGATCATTTTAACTGGATGATCAATCAGTGTGAAAAAGTTACACACGCTTGATTGAACCTCCACTAGTTCTACTAATAGTGAGAACTAGTTACATTGACAATAACTCAAATTAACTGAAATAGATTGCTACAAATTAGAAATCAATAATGTAGAAATGAAATCAAGTGTCTCCAACTCGAATTTACTGAGCTAACTGAGTGACAAGACCCATGTCACCTTAGATAACTACCTCCAAGTATTTTATTGAAAATGAAATTTAAATTTCTCCTATTTTAATCAAGGAAAAATTAAATTATGATTTTATTGTTGCATATTCAAAAAATAAACTCAGTTAATCACTCTTCTTTCATATCATTCCATGTGAATTGGGTGCACAAATAGGAAACAAGAGTCTCTTCATCAACAAGTGTTGCAAGTAAGTATTGCATGTCAAATATTTCCATTGCATTTCATGATTTCACTGTCATTATTTCTATTCCTATTGTCAATACTTCATTTTTCAGTTTGTTTGATGGAATTAATGCTGAATATTCATGTTTCAAGTGTTAATATGTTTTCGCAAGCAAAAACTCTTCACATTCTTCAAACCTTTCATATTCCACCATGTATGTGACAAAAACTATAAGGCCTTGAAGATCTTTTCTTTCCTCATATTTTTATCAAATCTTGTTGTTCAAACTTGCTTCCAAGCTTCCAATAGGTATATCACAACTCTTAAGCTTGAAGCTCGATCAACCTCAAAAATTGTACCTTGTTTAACTAAGTTTTCCTCTTGAGTACATTTCTTCACTATGAAGGATTGCACCTTCTTTTGAGTGCATGAGTGCATCACAAATACATGAAGAATCTTTCCTTCAACCCTTCAGCATGCGATAGTGCACCCTCCTTTTCCTTGAGTGCATGGGTGCAGTGTGAAGGCTCGAAGCCCTATCTACCTCTTCTGTCATACCTTTGGAGTGCAACAGTGTGCCCTCCCTGACTCCTTGAGAGCATGAGTGCATAGGGAAGACCTGAAGTCCCATCAACTCCCCCCTTCGACCCTTTAAATTGTGCTAGTGCACCCTAAGTGATTTATTTCACTTGCTTGAGTGCATGAGAACACTACAAAGCCCTGAATGACCCTGCTCATCCCTTCATTCTTTGAAAGTGCGCCCTCCTAGTTTGCATGCCCATTTTCTCATGCATTCAAGTGATTTTTTGTTGTCTTTTATATATTTTCATGTTCTATCATTTGTGATGACTCTCTATAAGTGATTTACAAGTATTGTTGCATATTTAGGTGGTTAAGTTGATATTGTCACTATGAGTGTTTTGCACCAAACAAGTGCTCGTGCTACAAATTTCTTCACTTTGTCGTCATTTGTTGGACCCATGTCACCTCACAAAGAGGCCTCTAAAGAACTTTCAGACACAAGCGCTAATGAGCCTATAGAAGTTACAGATCCAAACATCCATATATATGCAGACCCATAATGCTTTATTGATAAGGGTACGTAGGTCACATGGAGAAATATATACAACACATTCATGCAGGAAAATTTTGTTGAGGACTTAGAAGATTTGCATGCGTACATCAACATTAAGAAGTTCAGGATGCACAGGATCACATGCAGGTTCTAGGTCATGTCATGTGCGGAGGTGATAGAATGGATCATTACACATCTAGATGACTCTCACCTTGTGCTTCGTAGTGGGAGTGGCGAACAACTCGTCATCTATTATGGTGAAGACATGCATACATATTATAATATTCTCAAGCCCAATGAATACATAAATGACAACTTCTACATCATATGGGCTACCCTTGACACATGTGATGTTATCAAATCTTGGTGTTGAGAACCTGCCAAGTTTCACCATCACCCATCCGTAGTATATCTAACAAATATTCTCAGAGATGTGTATCAGTATTTGACATCCATGTATTGTCGATTGTATGGGCGTAAGAATGCTGAGGTGTTTGAGGAGAATTGTATATACCTACTCAATATAGTGGGGACTCGTGGTATAACTTTCAATTGGGCAGATATATTATCATATGATTTGTAGCATTAGGTGGGGCATGCTATAACATCTTTACAGGAGAACCAAACACCAGAATTCTACATGTCTGCATTTCTCTTAAACAAAATTTGTGCACAGTATATGTTCTTGGGAATGAACTGGAACTAGACCCTTGATGAGAGATGTATATGACAACTTGGCTAAACACTTATTTGAAGTTATCTTTCACATGATATTTGAGAATGATCATCCTCGCATGATAGATCAGGTAAAGGAATCACTATGAGATATCATATACTGGTTTGAAGCTCCCAAGGGTACATACATCAGGTGCTTCAATTGTCATATATCCGCTCATCTTATGCCGCGATATGTGACCAATAAGGTAGTGATGCAAGAAGTTGCAAATCAATTGGACAAGCAATTGCCAGGAATTCTAGATTGGAGGAAGAAAGCCCCTTGGCATATCTTTCCATTGAGGATCAGACTGTATGAGTTAAAAATCCATCAGGCAAAAAAAATAGAGATAAAGGAGTTGGACCACCTATACTTCACCACTAAATACTTCCATGCATATGACCCCGAGTAGATTGTCAGGAAACATTGTCAAAGGATTAGTCATAATACGAGGTACTCATCAATGTCCACAATAGAAGAGGAGAAGAACTGATACAATGCCAACATGAAGACACAACTAGCAATAGAGACTAGTTCACCCCATGATCCACTAGCTGAATACTTGCAAGTGTAGGAGGAGGAAGAGATAAAACCTCAAGCAAAGAAAGTAGCCTCCAAGAAAAGGATCAAGTATTCCTCGACAAGAGAGAGCAACAAAAAATGGAAATTTGATCCTTTAAACTAAGGAGCTATGCAAGCAGAAAAGGAGAGGAAATAAGTGGAAGAAGAAGACAAGAAGAGGAATTCAGATGAGTTTCTACAGAAGCAACAAGTAGAAGAAGAAGAGAGGAGAAGGATAGAAGAATAGCAATAGAGGCAGTCACAGAAGGAGTAAGAAACTGGGGAAACAACTCATGGCAGAGAACCAACGGTTTTTATCACAAAGCACTAACACTGCCAAATGGAAGTCAAACATGTAGGAAGATTTGGGGCCAATGGAGGACATCATGGTGTGATTATAGCATGAGATGATATATCTTCAAAAATTGGTGTCCCCCCGCAATAGGCATACATAAGAAGCCACAGGAAGTGGTGAATCTCCAAAGAAAAAAACAAAGCAGTCAATCAGCTCTAGGAATGGACAAACAAGTATCCAGTTGCCCCATAGTATTTGGATAAGAAAGACAGGATTCCCAAAGAATTGGATAGAGTTCAGTTGATACTGCATCACCAAAATTTCATGCACCTTGGCAAATAGTTAATTATTACCATTGCCACATACAATTGACTACACAGTTCATTTGTCTCTAACATAAAAGTATGGGACGCCTTCGATTGGTACACTTGAGGAAATCAAAGGTAGGGAGATCATCTTCCTAGAGATCCAACAATTCATTGAGAAAATCAAGAAGAAAATGAAACAGGAAGGCTTGGAGGTAACCAAAGACATTATTTTGCAATATGCCATTGCACTAACCAAAGCTCATATGAAGCTTTCATGGTTGTGGAATAATGTATAGTTGAACTCTAATAACATATTGTCAGAGGGATTGTAGGTCAAGACACAGTTCATTGGGGACTTTCCATCTCAGTTCAAAGACATCTCCATTGACTTCAGAGCTTGGAACACTTACATTACAACTGAAATCCACGTAGGAGAAAATGACTTATCCATTTGATGAGTCTTTGTCCTATTCTCAATTTTTTTTATATATAGTCATCATCTCATTTGTGATTTGTCTTATGTAATAAAGTCCAAGGCACACAAGTGGAATATGAATGGCCACACATTGGAATGTAATGAGTCATGTTATAATACCAAAAGTGATAGAAGTCAAATATTCATGAGGAAGCTCCTCATAACTCAAGAAAAGGGGATTTTTTGGAATCTTAGATTCTAGAGGTCTTTCCTTGGCTTCTCTTGCAATACATAGGATAGAGTACATTCTTTGCAAAAGCAATTTTTGGCTTCATGTTCCACTATTGGACACAATGTTTCATTCATGTAATAGTGTACTTGGGATCTTACACTTGTAATCAGAATCTCATTGAGTCGACATTCCTTCATATGTGTATCATAGATGTAGTTGGACTATTTTGGTTATGTCTATGATATATGTTGCTTTTTGGGTCTCCAAAATGTCATCCACTTTCACCTTCATTTCCCTCATTTTACCTTCATTCTGTAACTCTATAACCCCATAACCTTACATTAAGTAACTATTTTCATAATCATATGGATTTATTATTATTATTTTCCAAGTCATTTATTTTAAGTATTATAAGTGAATTTGTGATTAAATATTAGGAAATTAACATGTTTTCATATATATCTAAAAGTGTTATGAGTTTTGTGATATTGTAGGCCTGCTTGGAGATTCTAGAAGGGTCCTACTTGGCCATCCAACCACGAATTCGAATTTCAAATTCAAACTCATGAAGATTTGTGGAATAATTGTATAAGATGTGGATCATTAACTATGCACATCCAAAGGAGAAGAATCATGGATGAGAGGATTTTGAGAGGATTTGTATCTTACATTTTTTGGAGATTGGTTGTAACCACAAGAGATAAATGTGGATTTAGGAGAGATCTTAGGATATATATTTATTGCATAGTTATCCTCAATTTTTGGTATAAATAGGAGTGCACCCTTCATACAAAGGGTTGTTAAGTATTAGTTGTAAAAGTTGTTATCTAATTAGTCATTAGTAGCTAGCTTGTAGTTGATAGTTGGAGGTTCCAAGTTCCATCCAAGATGTGATTTGTAAAGTGAGGATAGAGAATTATTGTAATATCTTGTAACTCATTTTCTGAAATACATACTTGCACTTTGATCTCCACAATGTGATGATAATTGTTTGGTGTGCTTGCTGAGGAATGGAGAGACCCCACCAACCACAATTTGCATACCTTTCTACTTATTGGTAACATAGTAAAGTTATGGTTTCATTTATTTTTAGTAAGTGCGTTTTCATTTTATGCAAGTGATCTTTTCCTTTCAACAAGTGTGATTTCATTCTAGCAAGTGTCAATGTGACTTCAATTCAAGCAAGTGTGAGTGTGATTTCATTTATGCAAGTGTGTTTTGATTTCAATTATGCAAGTGTGATTTCAATTCTTCAAGTGTGAATTCAATTTCAACCAAGTGTGATTTATTTTTTGCAAGTGTGATTTCATTTATGCAAGTGTGGTGTGATTTCAATTCTGTAAGTGTGATTTCAATTCTGCAAGTGTGATTTCAATTTATGCAAGTGTGGTTTGATTTCAATTCTGCAAGTGTGATTTCAATTTCAAGAAAGTGTGATTTACTTTATGCAAGTGTGATTTCAATTTCTTTATGTTTTTATTTGGTTTGGATTATATTGATTTAACTTGTTTGGTAATTACTTTTAACTGCATTAAATTAATATATTTTGATAAATAACCATATAGTACATATAGTACATGTATACCTTGTTAGTTCTACGAACCCCAGGTTCAGAATTAATGACATGGATTTAACTCGCAATTAAATCACCCAACATTGATTTATTCACATACTAAGTTAATGAACTAATTCATTGCTTAGATATGGATATTATTAGATGAATGTTGTTATGCTTTAACAATTGTTGTTTATTATGTGGACTAATTTGTAGGTACTCAACAAGTCTTTCACTTTATCCTTGTGTCCCCCTTTAGGATTGTACTATTAGTTTTCTAATTGGTGGCTTGTTTCCCTCACCAGTTGTGGAAGTCTCCCTCATACACCTTACATCGGGTGTCTCACAAATCTCATATTCTTGCTACCCAAAAGAGGTGTTTTGTTCTCTTGGATTTGATCGTAACCAAGGCATATCTTATAAAACCATTCCAACAGTGGTATGGCCATATGAGAGGATGGGACTCCTACACCAAGCAGTGTCAGGTGTAATTGTGACTTCACATTGGGGATATCCCCTTACAATGTTGGTGGAATCTAGCACCGTCAACATGTTTGGAACTAGAAGAAGGGCCATGTGAAAAGTTGAGCCTGTGAAGTCTGTTTGAATCATATACCTTTAATGGATTCATCCTAGATCATAATCCCGAGGTGCTTTACCAAAGCTTTAAATATTTCAATACCCATGGACATTTTACATAACCTGTTAGATCTTAAATTTGATGGCAAGGGTATGAGGACCATCCTTGATTATGTAATTGAATTCGTTCAATTTTACTTTTCAAATGGCCTTTATTCTGAAGAAATTATTGCACGGTTGTTTACCCTTAAACATTGGATGGTCGTGTGAAGCAATGGTGCTACTCTTTACCCATTGATTCTATTACATCTTTCAATCATTTGGCTAACAAAATTCATCACGTCTTTGATAATTATGAATATCAATATTTTATTAAAGAAATCTATCAACTTAGAATAGAACTGAATGAATCTCTCGAACATTTTTCTGATCGATTGCTTCATCCTTGTTATGACTTCCTAGATGAGGATGTGGACTGATAGTTCCTAGATGATAAATTTTGTTTCTTAGTCTAGATGTCAAGGAAATATTTTGAATTTGATTCACTATGTTCCATTGATCTGAAATAATTGCAAAACCTCGAGGAAGAATCAGACTTGGTATTTGTTCCATGTCCTCCTCCTTTCGATGTTCCGTGTTTCAAACCTAAATTGATCATTAAATTTGAATATCCATTAGAAGATGGAGAATTGATTTTTATCTCACATATTTCCCTCGATGGTGATTCATCTGAATTTATTAATCAACCATCTCCTAATATTGATATTCCATTGGTCAATATTTCACCCACTAATCAAGTCGAACCCTTGGATTACAATGACCCCAACGATTTCATTTTCTTTGCATTATACAGTCATGATTGTTCAGTTAATATGGATGAATCATTGTTATTACATGAATATTCAGATTTGCAACAATTTCAATTACAGTCTGATGAAATTATTGAACACTTTCTTTCAGGTATATCTCCTTTTCACCAAGACAATGACCTGCTTATCATTGAATATTTCTATAGTAATTTGGAAAATTTATCATTTTTTGAATCCCATGGTTTGGATAATGTGTCTTATTTTGATAAGAAGTTGATCGTGTTTTCCCATATTGGTTAATAATCTTGTATGGTTTCAAAGTTAAGTCAAGTGAGTAGGATACTTCATCCTGCGTTGATGCTTATGTTAGGTTCCTGTCACTATGACAATATTTGTTCTTTCGATCAGTTTATATTTCTTTTGAATAGTTTTATTATTCATGTCATCACATGAGATGTTGAATCTCTCCTAAGGGATGCTTATTTTCTTCATGTAAAATTATTCAACACCTAGGGGAGGAAATTTAAATTTGACTATTAAACTTCCATCGATACATCACATCTTAAGAAAATTTATTATCTGTAATGATTTTTTTTTGTCATTCATTGAACAATTCCATATGCATGATGGCTTGGATTGTGGTCAAACTAATGACATTGCCAGGGGGAGCTTCACTGGGTGAGAAATACCACAGCATGTGCATTCATATTGGGGGATATATATTGAGGAAAAAATGACATAATATATTGAGCATATAATAGGGGGTAAAGGGTTTTTGTATTGGCAGGTATAAAAAATCAAGCTCAAAGTTAATGAGGAAATATAAAGGGTTATAAAAAATGTTAATGAAAAAATGGATACCTACAATATCTAGTGAAAGTAGGGGTTTTTTAAATTGGTAGGTGTATTGGATTCATATTAGTAGGGGGTTAAATAATGCGATTTTTAGAGGTATTTTCCAATATGTAGTCAAATTAAGGGTATCCTTTAGTATGCCATGAATGAACACGCTATGTCAGAGGTTCATTGAGTGAAGCCCCCATGAACATTGCTTATGACATCGAACTCTCCCTACTCATTCTTTATTGTCTATATTTCCCTAAAGGTTGTTTCCATGATCTCATTGCATGCTCCTTAGAAGTCTCTTTTGAGTCTGGACCCATGTCTTGTGGCCTATACTTATAGGCTCTTCATGAAATCTTGTATGGTCATCGACTGAGCCTTTTTTGATGTTGTGATTTTTTTTTTTGGTGGAGAAGTTGAGTGTAATGCCCCATTGTGGTTACAATTCATGTTTTCATTCGTCAGTGTAGATGCTCACATAATTTCTCTTATCCACTACACTAATTTTTGTTTTGACTCTTCACGATCACATCGTTTGGTCTAAAGGTCGAGAGTAGTTAGTATGGATGCACTACAAGTTTCACTTTACATTATCTAACCTTGTCCTATTTATATTAGGTTAGGATAGGTTTCATGTAGTTAGATGCATTGCATTCTTATTGTGCAGTTTTCATTCTTCATGTTTTGATTTTATTCTTTCACTTTTATTTGTTTTTGTTTGAATAAAGTTGGTTTTGAGCTTCGAGATGACTTGGATAATATTTTGTGAATGGTAGGTTATGGTAACATGCAACCCTTGGCTTATTTTCCTTGACTTGGTTTATATTTTCGAGTCGATGATTTTTTCGATGTAAAATACAATATTTTAGTTGGGAAGCTATAAGAAAGCTATGAAGCCCTCATTTATTTAGGATTCACAGTCCTGCACTTGGTCCTGTTATGAAAAAAGTGTTCTTTCTTATCTACCTGTATAGAGTAAGATAAGGGTAAAACTTTTAGCGAGAAAATGATTAGAGGTCTAAAAATTGTCTCTGAAGGAGCAACCTCCTCTGCTCTTAATAAGTCAAGATCCATCTTCTACTTGCTAAGAATAATATTTTCTTATGCATAGTCCTATAAAAAAGAAAATAAAATATAAAGGGTGAAAGAAGAGAAAGGCTTCCTATGTAGGGAGGTGAAGCAAGCAACTTCACCAGGGTACTATTTAGGCTCGTTGGAAGTGAATCAACATTTGTGTTTCTAAAGCGACTCCATTAAGGTACTATCTAGGCTTGCTGGCAGCAGAGCAATGCCAGAGATGAAAAAATCATACTATGATTTTGTTTTAATTATACATACTATATTACCCTTATTTACATAAACAATATAATAATATAGCTTGTTATATGTTGTGTTACGCTGAGTAATGGAATAGGGAAAACTATATCTTCAACCGGGAAAAAATGGTGAGTGACGATAACCCACTAACTGAATCAATACTTCCCAAATAAATGAGACATTTTGCTTACAATAAAAACATTTCAGAGAAGCTGGGGTTCTCCTAGTGTGTTGCCAAGTGTTGTTGCTGTGACAATGACCTTCCAAAAAAATTTCCTATGTCAATTTTGGAGCCTATGATAACTATCGTTTCAAGCTCCCTTGAGTCGACAAGTTGTTAGATTTTATATTGATGTTTTTTCTCCTAGTGTTGCATCCTCCTAAGTCAATGTTTCATAAGCATCGTGACTTAACCATTAGAAGTGCTTGATTTAGTAAGTCTATGGTTAGGTGTACTCACGATCTTTTTTTGAATTACAAACTTGTGTTCTTGCCAAGCACGAGCTCAAAAAACACTCAAATGCACACAAATAGAAAAAAATCAAGAAAATCACTCAAAAAGAAAAAGCACACTCCAAGTTGATGAGGATATGCACTGAACTTGAGCACACTCCTTCAACCCGAAGAAGTGCACCCTCCTTAAGCACACTCCTTCATGTTTAACACATGAAACCCTCTATGAGTGCCTTTCCTAGGTGCATGCATGAGCTAACCTTTTTGCATGTCAGCGCACTCCTAGAAAATAGTAGCCCACTACGAAAAATGGCACTCATGCATGAATTTTTCTTTTCATGTACATTTCTTTAAGTGAACTCAGTTAATCATTCTTCTTGCATAATCATTCCAACTGAGTTGGGCACATAGCTGGGAATCGAGAGTCTCTTCATCAACCAACACTGCAAGTAAGTATTGCATGTCAATTATTGCCATTACATTTCATGATTTCACTGTTATTCTTGCTCTTCTTGTTGTCCATCCTTCATTTTTTAGTTTGTTTGTGGGCGTTTATGCTGAATCTTCATGTTGCAAGTGTTAATCTATTGTAGCATGCAAAAAATATTCACATTCTTCAAACCTTTCATATTCCACCACACATTCAACAATAACTATGAAGCCTTGCAGATCTTTCTTTTCCTCATTTTTTTTTATCAAATACTGTTGTTAAAACTTGTTTTCAAGCTTCCAACAAGTAGAGTGCACCTCTTGAGCTCAAAGGCAAATTAACCTAGAAAATTGTGCCCTATTTGAATAATTTTTCCTCTTGTGTGCACTTCTTCACCATGAAGAACTGCGCTCTCTTCTGAGCACATGAGTGCATCGTGAAGACACAAAGCATCATTCCTTCAACCCTTCAACATGTGACCATGCACCATCCTTTTCTTTGAGCACATGAGTACATTGTGAAGTCTCGAAGCCCTATCTACCTC
This sequence comes from Pinus taeda, assembly GCA_000404065.3. Taxonomy (NCBI): domain Eukaryota; kingdom Viridiplantae; phylum Streptophyta; class Pinopsida; order Pinales; family Pinaceae; genus Pinus; species Pinus taeda. The sequence continues at coordinate 18,589 of APFE030665754.1, forward strand.
TTCCTTCATCCCTTCGGAGTGCGACAGTGTGCCCTCCCTATCTCCTTGAGTGTGTGAGTGCATAGGGAAGAGTTGAAGGCCCATAAAATCCCCCCTTCAACCCTTAATAGTATGCTAGTGTGCCCTAGATGATTTACTTCACTTGCTTTAGCACATGAGCTCTCTACAAAGCCCTGAATGACCCTGCTCATCCCTTCGTTCTTTGAAAGTGCACACTACTGGTTTGAATTCTCATTTTCTTATGAATGCAAGTGATTTTTCATTGTCATTCATAGATTTTCATGTTCTATCATATGTGATGACCCTTTGTATGTAATTTACAAGTATTACTACTTAGTTAGGTGGTTTAAGTTTATATTGTCACTATGAATGTGTTTCCCCACACATGCACTCATGCTACAAGTATTTTCACTCTGTCATCATCTATTCTACCCATGTCACCTCACAAAGTGGCCTCTAAAGAAATTTTAGAAGCAAGTACTGATGAGCCTATAGAAGTTGCAAAGCCAAACATCCCTATATATACAAACACACGGTGCTTTATTGATAAGGGCACACAAGTCACATGGAGAAAGATATACAACACATTGATGCAGGAAATTGTTTCTTAGGACTTAGAGTATGTGCATGTGTACATCAACATTAAGAAGTCCAGGATGCACAGGATCACATGCAGTTTCTAGGTCATGCCATGTGCGGAGGTGATAGAATGGATCATTACACATATGGATGAATCTCACACAGATAGCTCACCACCTATTACGGTGAAGACATGAAAACATATTATAAGATGCTCAAGCCCAATGAATATGCAAATGAAAACTTCTACATGAGATGTGCTACCCTCGAAAAAGGTGATGTTATCAAATCTTGGTGTTGAGAACCTACCAAGTTTTTCCATCGCCCATTTGCAGTATACCCGACAAATATTCTTAGGCATGTGTATTAGTGTTTGATATCCATGTATTGTCGGTTGTATGGGCATAAGAATGCTAAGGTGTTTGTGGAGAATTTGATATACATGCTGAATATAGTGGTGACCCATGGTAGAGCTTTCAATTGGGCGGATATATTATCATATGAGTTGCAGCGTTAGGTGGGGTAGACTAAAGCATCTTTACATGCAAACCAAGCATCAAACTTCTATGTGTCTACATTTCTCTTAGACATAATCTATGCATAGTATGTGTGTTACTTTCATTGCAAAGTTTTATCAGAAGCAAGCTTCAAAGGCATATATGACAAATTCGTTGAACACTTCTTTGCATTTATATTTCACATGATATTTGAGATCAATCCTCCTTGCATGGCATATTGTTATAGACATTTTTGGGCACTTCAACCCCAATCATAAATGTCCATAAAATGAGGGCTCCTAAGTCCCTAAAAGTGTTGCTTCACTGCCTAAAGGAACAAGGTCAGCTGATTACATCATCTCCCAAAAGTTCTCCACTAAAAATTGCTCATAAGGGTCAAAAACGGACCATACTGAAAACCTAGTGCAGAGGGTGCGATGCATATCACCTTCCCAGTGTACAGGTCGATGCATACTGAATGGCCCTCTGTGGTGTGATGGTCAGGAAGGACAATGGTAGGGACAAAAATGCGAGGTGGAAGATCATGGAATCTTCCAGAAGCTTCCCCTCTAACACTTGCCTCTATGTTTTCGACCAGGGATGAGTAAGAGATCAACATTCTCCAAGTGGAAGCAGGAACTATCAGAGAGAGGACACTAATCAAGACCCCAGAAGATGACTCCCCTCCCTTCAATCATCTATATATGGATCCCTCATCACAGAGATCCGGAGGCTGGAATCTTGTATCTTGTAGAGAAGTGTTGTTAGTTTTCTGGTGTATATTCATAGTGTTGGGTGATCTAAGCTTTACTTGAGGTGAAGAAGGGCTTTATTGCTGGAGGATGATGTTGGGTCAGAACATATGGTTGTAATCCTCTTGCTTCTTTTCATCTTAATAAAGCTATTCAAGTTTTCCTCCATATTCTTGTATATTTACTTATATATGCATTTGTATGGTTAACACACATCTG
>APFE030665754.1:29685-55989 GCA_000404065.3 Pinus taeda
AGGAGAGGAAATCAAGCACAAGACTAAGGTTGGTCTCCTTTGTTCCACTCCTATCTATTTTCATAAAGGAAAGCAAAAGTAGACTTTACTTGTTTGTTTCTAAGATAGCTACCAGTCTTAGTGGGAATAATAACATCCGAGTGGACACTATTCCCAGTAACACATATCAGGTAAAGGAGTCATTCTGAGATATTGTGGATTTGTTTGCAGTTCCTGAGGGTACATACATTAGGTGCTTTGACTGTCAGATATCCCCTCATCTTATGCCGTAATATGTGACCAACAAGGTGGTCATGCAAGAAGTTGGAATTCAACTAGACAAGGGATTGTTGGGAATGCTCCACGGGAGGAAGAAATCCCCTTGGCCTATCTTTCCATTAAGGAAAGAGCCATAAGTAACAAAAACAGAGATAAAGGAGCTAGAACGCCTAAACTTAGCCACTAAAGACTTCCATGGATATGGCCCTAGGAATATTGTCAGGTAACATTGTCAAAGGATTGGTCACAGTACGGGGTACCCATCGATTTCCACAACATAAGATGAGATGATAAAGAACTGGTAAAATTCCAACATGAAGACACATCCAACAATAGAGTCTAGTTCACCCAACAATCCACTAGCTCAAGACTTGTGGGTGCAGGAAGAGGAGGAGAAGAGGAAGCCGGATGAGTTGCTCCATAAGTAACAAGTAGAAGAAGAAGAGAGAAGGATAGAAGAAGAGTAGTAGAGGCAATTCCAAGAGGAGAAATAAACATGTGGAATAAATCACATCGAAGAATCAATGGTTATTATCACAAATCACCGACACTGTCGAATGACAATCATCCATGTAGGAAGAATTTGGGCCAATGGAGGACACCATGGCGCGATTATAGGATGAGATAATATTTCTTCAACAAGTGGTGTCTCCTTTTGTTTGAGTACAAAAGAAGGCACAAGAAATGGTGAATCTCTTGAAAACAACAGATAGAGTAGTCGATTAGTTCTAGGAGTGGAATGCCAAGTATCCAGATTCCCCACAACATTTGGAGAAGAAAAACAGGATTGCTACAGAATTCGATAGACACCCCATCACCAAAATTTCATGTGCCTTGGTGAAAAATCAATTAGTACCCTTTCTACATATAATTAATTGCACAATGCATTTTAGTCTCTAACACAAAATCATGGGATGCTTTCAATTGGTACACTTGAGGCAATTAGAGGTAGGGAGATCATATTCCCAGAGATCCAATAATACATTGAGAGGATCAAGCAAGAAACATAATGGGAAGGGTTGGAGGTAACAAAAGACATTATTCTACAGTACAACATTGCATTGGCCAAAGCTCATATGAAGCTTTAATGGTTGTGGAATAATATACAGTTGAACTCCAAGAACATATTGTCAGAGGCATTGGAGGTCAAGATGTGCTTCACCAGGGACTTTGCATCTTGGGTCAAAGACATCTCCACTGAGTTCAGAGCTTGGCACACTTACATTACAATTGAATTCCATGTAGAATAAAATTACACATCAATTTGATGAGTCTTTGTCCCATCCTCATTTTTTGACTTATATAGTTGTTCTCTCATTTTTATTTGTCTTATGTAATAAATGATATGTAATGAAGTCCAACGGACACAAGTGGAATTAAAATGCCCACATATTGGAATGTAATGAGTCATGTTAGAATATCAATAGTCATAAAATTCAAAGAGTCATGAGGAAGCTCAAAGGTCATTGTTACATGTTATAAATACCCCTCATAACTCAAACAAAGGGGATTTTTGGGAGGCTTAGTATCTAGAGGTCTTTCCTTGGCTTCTCTTGTAATACATAGGAGATAGAACATTATTTGGAGAAGCAAGTTGTGTCTTCTTGTTGCATCATTGGATACAAAATTTCATTTATGTAACAATGTATATGGGATATTACACTTGTAATCAAAATCTCAATTAGATGGCATTCCTTCATACATGTATCGTAGTTGTATTTGGAATATTTTGGTTATGTTTATGATCTATGTTGCTTTATTCACACACTAAGTTAATGAACCAATTTGTTGATTAGCTGTGGATATTATTGGATGAATGTTGTTATGCTTTAATGGTTTTTTTTATTATGTGGGCTAACATATAGGTACTCAAAAAGTCTTTCTCTTTATCCCTAGGTCCCCCTTTAGGATAATACTATTACTTTTCTAACAAGTGGTTCGTTTCCCTCAAAAGTCGTGGAAGTCTCCCTCGTACACTTTACATTAGGTGTATCACAAATCTCACATTCTAGATGCCTAAAAGAGGCATTGTGTTCTCTTGTGTTTGATTATAACCAAGGAAGATCCTGGAAAATCATTCCAATAGTGGCCAAACCGTATGACTGGATGGGACTCCTACACCAAATGGTGTGAGGTCTAATTGGGACTTCACATCGAGGAGATCCTTTTACAATGTTGGAAACATCCAACACAATGAACACAACAATATAAAGGAAAGGGAATCAATATTGAATTATAGAAAAATAGAATACAAAAGTATACCTCAACACATGTGGTGAACCTCCTCTTTAAATTGCAACGTTAGTCTCCTCTAGCCTCCAACAAGAACTAAGCTCTTTGACTATAATATCGACACCAAATATCATATATTAACTAGTCTAATTGTTTTATTTGACAAGTATATATCAGACTTTAGGCCTCCATGAGAGGACGAATCTAGATGCTTAAGGGAAAGAGAAGTTAGGAAACTTATATAATAATTCACCCCTAGCCAAGTCATAAATGTAATCCATTGAACTAATCTCCCAGGGAAAGAGTAATTCTAGAAAAAACCCAAAGGACGTGGATTATATAAGGAAAATATGCATTTCCAACCTAGATTGTAGACTAGGAACCAGCGGAGGAAGCATGTTAGATGAGCTTAACTAGAATTTGTGGCCTAAAAATATCAAAAATAAGGGTACAATATATACAAAAGGATCAACAGTATAAGAAAGTCTAAAACTAACTCAAATGTGGGAAAATAGGTCGATAACAGGAGGGGTAGGGAATTATTGTCTATCTTCATTCTATAAGTAGTTATCACTTTCCCTTGAACATGGCACTTGCTTGAGTCATTCTCTTACAATAGGTTGTATCCTCATGTTGGAAACGAGTTCCCCTAAGGCTAGTTTTGGGGCTAAAAGCCCATGTTTTGGGTCAATTTTGTAATAAAGTAGTAAAGTCTCCGCAATTTGTGGTCAGCGGAGCGCGAAGGTGTCAAGAGTAATAAAGGGTTGTCCGCTCTTATTTTGTAAAGAGTAAAGTCGACTGTAAAGATCTACCCATGGTCCACGGACCATGGGATTGTATAAAAAGGAGCTAAGTAAGCTCTAAGTAGTAGTAAGAATACAAGTCTTGGAGTCTTGGTAGAGAAGTCTAAAGTGTTTCAGGTCTTAGCATAGGTAGAGGCTCTGCAGCTGAGTGCGCAGAGGCCTAGGGTGGAAGTCCATAGTTGAGTGCGTGGACCCCTGTAACTATGTGCGTGGGGCGGATAGAGTCTATAATAATATGAAGATATCAATAAAGAGGAGTATTGTACAAATTTTGTGTATTTATTTCCTGTTACTGCATCTAGTTATATCGTGTTTTGGGTTTAATTTACAATGTTTATGTGATGTGCGAATATATGTGATTATATTAGTTAATTGAACGCAAGTAAGAATATAAGATTACGCGGTGCTAACTGTGATTGTTTACTAAGATAAGTAAAACACTTAAGATAACATAGGAATCTATACAATACAATGTCGTAGTAGCATGAAAGTTCTTGGATCGCAGGTTAAGGATGCGTGAAGGTCAATCGTACACCTCCACGGAGGTACTAAAGGGTGGAACAAAGGGCTAGATTGACAGAGCCCTAAGGCTTAGTAACCTGTGTGAAAGTAGGAACATAAGGTATAAACCGATATCACGACCATCTCAGGGTGCAGAAACTTGGTTTCAACATCCCTCCATACTGCTTTGGGTGAGACCTCAGTCCGCACTCCGAGGGCTGATGCCGAAAGGGAAGTAGTGTAGGGATTTGTTTGGCTAACTAATGCTGAACCTAGGTCAGGCCCCACACAACCAAAAAATGGTTCCGTTGCCGAAACCGAAATCTGCATGAGATATGTGTGATGTCGTATCACTAGAATCTAACTAAGAAAGAGATTGAAGACTGGTTGGATAGGTACATCCACGAATTTGTGGCGCAGGAGAATAGAAATCCACGATTGACAAATGAACAGTGGCTGGACAAGTACTTGTATACAGAAATCCACAGGATCTTTTTCTGTTCCTTTCCAGTTGAGTTATATGAGTGGATCACGAAGCTAGTGGATAGCCAAGGAAGGTGGAGACTTGATGGTCCTATTGTTTGGACCCCGAAGTTATTACAGAGACTAGAAGCCTCTGAGGATAAGATCGCCCGTGTTGTTGATCATTGGCTCGATCATGTCATAGGAGGATTTGTGACTGAATCCACGGTTGATACCTTAGTTAGTTACAGAGAGGTGGAGCGATGCTTTTTCAAAGGTTTGCAAGGTAAGTACTTGAAGTCTTTGAATACCTGGATTGAGATGTTATTGTGCAAAAAATGTGTTATGTAGCTACCTTGATGTTCAGAGTTATGCGAAGTGGAATGACTTACAAAAAAGAAGGAAGAAAGGGTCTTGAATATAGCCCACTGATCTCACCACTGTTGGGTGATGAAGAGGGAGTAGCATAGGCTTCTCCGTGAAGTGCAGTTCAGTTAATAAGACAAGGATTCCCATGATTTCCATCTCCACCTACACCATCTCCCACTTCACCACCGTCATGTGCGACTTCACCCATACCACTGCCACCTCCATTGCAATTCAGAATGGCAAATTCAGTGAAGCTTCCTTTGTTTAAAGGCTTGGGAAATGAGGACCTGGCCCAATTTTGGTTCATTGTGAAAGTTGTATGGGAAGCTCAGGGCATCATGGATGATCATATGAAGAAGGAAACATTGGTTAGTGCTTTGCAGGATCACTTGTTGACTTGGTACATCAAGTACTCTAATGATAACCCAAATGCTAGAGTGGCAAACATCCAGACCGCGCTGAATAAAGAGTTCAGTAGGCCTAAATCTGAGCACAGTCGATTGTGGGGTTCAAGGAAATCGTGATGAAACCAAGTGAGACACCTTGGGAATTGGATCAAAGGTTTAAGTGTAAAATCTGTGAAGCTAATATGAACTTAATAGATGGACAACACTGCGAGTGGTTCGTGGTTTCGCTCCTGCCACACCTAAGGGTTGCACTGTCACAACAGAAGATTATGACTCATGCAGAGGCCTTGGAGATTGCAATGAGACTTCATGAAACACCTATGCAAGAGATGAATCTCGGGGTTCAGTAGATCCATGTGTAGTTGCAAAATGTTTGCCTCGAAATACAAATTTTGAAGTAGGATAGAACAGTTCAACTAGAGGTGCACAAAGAGGTATGGTGCCTGAAATGCAAAGGTCAGGGGCATGACAAAGACCATTTCCCAGTCTTTGTGAACTATATTATAGGGGGAGGACCGATTCCTTTGTTGGAAGCCAAGCAAGACCAAGTGCGGGGCCTGCATTTTGGTGCGTTATATGTTAGGTAGCAGGGAAACATATGATGGATAATTGTCATTTGCTGCAGAAGTTTGTACAAACACCGCAACAACTTTTCTGCAAATTCTGCAGACAGTAGGGCATGATGAGTGCAATTGTAGAAGTTATGAATTGATGATGGATAGAACACCCACCTATAGGGTTCAGGAAGAAATGCAGCCCCCTGACTAGAGTGCAAGGATGGTGTGAGCAGGCTTTCAGGGGCATAGACGAGGCTGAGGTAGAGAAAGACCTGGTAGAGGTTGGGGAAAGCTAATCTGCTACAATTTCGGAGGACCAGGAAACTATGCCCATGAATGCACTAACCCAACACATCCATCATGCAAATATTGTAATCAGTTTGATCATGACACTGAAGACTGTCCTATGTTGACAGCGAGGAAATGCTACAAAGGGGTGCTACTACCTCAGTCGACTCAGAACTTGCAGATGATGAGGTTTGTGCCCTGCGAAGAGGATCCGAATGTGAATATAGTGCTCTGAAGTGTAATCACAATGGGCGATGATAAGTGGAGACAACCCAAAGACAACGCATGGGTTCGCAAAGCTCCAGTGAAGAAGGATGAATTTGATTTGGAGCGCGCAATGAAATGTTCATGGAAGTAAAGAAGAGCTTCGCTGAGCCCTCTACCTCAGGGAGCAAAGATAAGCCTAACCAAGAAATGAACCCTTCTATGCTTATGACCTTTCTAGAGACCTGCATGAAGGTGCTGAACGATAGTAAGGCTGTGAAGGGGTTACAGGAACTTATAAATAGATGTAACAGAAACACTCCGGGTGAACCACACGTGGTGTGGAAGATTGGTAAGAATAAATCAAGGACATGACGAGAGATGAGACTGACCACGTAGATAGGAGAATATGAAATGGATCAGGTTATTTTGTATTTTGGGTTAGATGCGAACGTGTTACCAAATCAGACTTGGGAGCAGATAGGAAGGCCCACACTGCAGTGGTCTCTGATTCAGTTAAGGATGGAAAATCAGCAGAAGATCATCCCCATGGGGCAGTTGCAAGGAGTGACTGTAGATATTGAAGGTGTGATCGTGTTGGCTGAATTTGAAGATGATAGCAACCCCTACCCTGCACTCCTTGGCATTGATTGGGCTACTGACATGAGTAGGGTAATCAACCTAAAGAAGTGAAAGATGATATTTGAGAAGAAATTGCTCCGCGTAATAATACCCGTAGATCCCACTAAAGGATTGCACTATACTGAACCAGTTCATGATTACGAAAGCGATGACGATTTGGAATGCATATACAAGATTGGGTGAATCCAACAGCGGATGGATGAATTACATGGGATTGCGAGAGTTCCTACACCTCAGACTCTGATGAAGAATTAGAGTGATGGCATAATCAACTACATGAAGTAACCACGCTAAGTTGTAACATGATGACCCAGTCATTGTGTTGTGTATCGCTAGAGGTAAGAAATTTACCCACTTACGATGGCCTGAATGATGCAGATGTATTTTTGGATGCCTTTGAGAGGGAGGTACCAGAAAAGTAGCGTTTCCAGGCTTTGGACTGGGCACTACATGGTACACCCGCAAGATGGTGGGGTACGCACAAGGGTAGCTTTGATGATTGGTGCGAGTGTAGGAGGATGATGAGAACATGCTTTGGGAAGCTAAAGGTATGAATGATAGACAAGTATGACGGGAAGGATGATCCGCATGCACACTTGGCCAAATGGGCTAAGGCTTGTGGAGAGAAGCCCCAACCTGAATGGGTGCACTTGTTTTGTCACACCTTGGATGTCATCCCAATGAACTGGTACTTGGAAATAGAGCTCTGCCATGGCATAGGTGAATGGGATATTATGTGCAAAGGATTCATAATGACATTTAGCTTTGAAGACAGATTTGACTGTATTGACGAAGCGCTACAAGAAGTGAAAGTAACAATCTTTAGGATACTGCAAGATCCTTTAGATATGATTCAACCCCATTAGACTACTCAACTTAGCCACATGCTAGAATGCTATAATGTGACTATTGTTAACATCTAAATCTGCCTTAGGCTGAAGGAAGGTAAAATTCAGGGTAACCACAAACCACGCTCAGTCTGGTAGCTAGCCCTACCAGAACAGGAGAGGGCTCTCTCCGTGTCACGCTCAGTGAATAAACAAACGATATGGTCTAAGATGACTTGCAGTGAATATTGATTTAGGCTAGTAAATAAATATGGAAACAAGAAATAATTTTTTATAAGTGACTGAGTTTCTAGGATGTATGGGACCAACGAACAGCAATGAGCAGAGAATTTAACACAAAGGCACAGATTACTTCGTGAGGCAAGACAGGCGGAAAGTCTAGAAATTTAATTTGAAATAATGTGGAATGGAAATATTTGTTTAGGAGGGTGAAAAGGGCATAAACACATGAATCCTTTTCAACAGAAGAACACATAACGTGAAACTTTCCCACAGGCAGAGCAATAAACATGAATTCTACCTTATCTAACTTAGCAAATTTCATTGGAAACGAATATGAATGAACTGTGAAACATAATGAAATACATATGAAACATAAAGAGAACACATTTTCTACACTCACAACCACATAAATCTCATGAAACAGAGCCGTTGCCTTTCATTAATCCTCTGTCAAAATATACAATGAGGAACTGAGTTTCTCTCCCATAGTCTCCCAGAAATTACAACCAACCCTTTGCAAATGGTTTTGCATACAATAAATAGGCTATGCCATTGGGAAATAGAACGACCCAGATTTGGGGAGTTTTTCAAATCATTACAAAATGGAAATGGAAAGCCAACCATTAGTGACAGGTGCAACGTTACAAAAATGACAAATTGCTTGGGTGACTACTCGCCTTCCTTTGCCACTTGGATAGGAGCCCACATTTAGTGAAAATACTTTTTAAACATTGCCTTAATTGCTAAGAAAAATATAGTGTAAATGAGCAGGCCCACTTGGAGAAAGTTGCGAATCGAAATGTCGCGGAGCGGAAGTGATTTGGCCTTTGGGTCCCTGTGCGCCGTGCCCAAACCTATATGCGTCACGCCACTTTGTAGGTGATTTTGAGGTACTTGCTGAAGTCCAAATTGTGCTCAAGTGTGCTTGTTAGAAAGCCCTACCTATCTACTTTCCAACCCAAGTCGAATTTCTGAATTTGGTGCTCATTTGCCCCTCCAAAACTTCACATTCCCAAGACTGCTTCCTGTGTGTCAAAATAGGGGTAGAGAAGTCATTTTTGGAGTGTTTTTGACCTCTTGGGGACTCAAAACTTGCCCAAAATTCTTGGAAATGCAACAGAAGTCATGATTTTTCATGATGAATCCAAAAATGCAAACCTTTCTTGATTTTTATCTCCCTATCATAAGCGTCGCGCCAGTGGCGCGACGCACAGGGAGAAAAACCCTGTTTGTGCACAAAAATTTGTCAAATGACCAAAAATGCCCCAAAAATGCTCCAAATTTCTTGGACATGCACCAGCAGTCATTATTTTTCATGATGAATCCAAAAATGCAAACCTTTCTTGATTTGGAGCTCCCTATCATAAGCACTGCGCCAGTGCGCGGCGCATAGAGCCTGTGCATAGCGCTTTTTATAGGAGATGTTTGGAGGCCTTCCTGGTGTCCAAATTGGGTGCAGGATAGCTTGTTGGAAAGGTATTTGAGTCTAAGTTCCAACCCAATTATAATTTTTCAATTTAGAGTTCATTTTTCCTGTAAAAAGTCAAATCTTCGAAGACTGGTCAAAATGTGCCCAATGAGACTGCCTCAAGGCAGAGTGCTGTTGCAGTCAACTTTTGAAGGTGTTCCTCAACTCAAAATTGAGCTCATGATAGCTCATTGGAAATATATTTGTGTCTATTTAGTAGTTTACTCATCAAGAAAGTAATTTGGATAACCAAGCTAGGCGAATACTTGATTTTCCCAAGGTCACTTCAGAGGTGCATCAATTCTCCCGAGGCAATTGTATTTTTGACATTTCTCTAAAACCATGAAACTTGTGTAAAACGTGAAGGAGGTTTTGCTTCCTTTGCCTATTTTGGACAAAAACCTCTCTCAAGTTTCCAAAATTCATCTTTTCTTGCTCAGAAACATCATTTGAGTATTTGAGTGAATTATTGAACCTTCCTCTAGCCTGCAAGTATCTTTGAAGCACTTTGAGAACGACAATTTGCAAACCCTAGACCTACTAACTCTTTTCTGACAATGAGATTAGAATAGAACTATAAATGACCTTTAAAATGATTTGACAAATAGACCTAAACTAGCAGGATAAGGCATGAGGGGAATGAACTGACAAGACCCTTCCATCAGATTATGGCATGCCTCTAGCGGAATGCAGCTGAGTGAATGGAGAGAGACACCTAAAAATGAGATGCAGAAAGAGTTTTGATCTCTGACGGAGGACTGACAAGACTAACTCTAACATTGGCTCCAATGGGGGATGGTAGCTCCAACTCCTTGGAGGTGCCAAGAACAGCAGATCTCTGGAAGAGCTAGACAGTGCCTTCATCCATTGGGCTATGGAGTCATTATTTCGACAAACAACACAAGACTTTGACACATTTATTTGACTGGAACTTGACTTAAACTGACATTAATTATGAAACCAACATGACTGAAAAAACTGACTCAATGCAAAAGGAAATGACTCATTACTGACTTAACTAAAACAAGAACTAACAAAACTTATTCAATGGCAGCAGTCCATCAAGATTCAAGGGTTTCAAATCATGATGGCAGCCACCTGCGTACTAATGCAATATGTACAATCAGGTGTAATGTGTCTTCCAATGTAACCAATCAAGTAGATGCCTCCTTGATTGATTCTCCTGATCAGATCTTCTGGTCAACAGCAGATACTGGTAACTGGGCATCCAAAAACATAATTGACCATGATCTCCTTCATCACTGAATACTGCTATAATCACCTTCACTGCTGACTACAACAAATCTGCCATTGGATCTTGAAAAACATGAAGATTGATCTCTTGCTGGAAAAACAAGGTATCTTTTTCTCTTGATTCTGGTCTTTCTTCATAAATAAGAGTATGCTCCTGGTCTTCAAAAATTTATGAACAAGTGGATGACCAGATTTCCTCTTCAAAAAACATTTCAAAACATGAGACATATGAGGAAGAATCTGAAAGGGAATCCTGAATGGTCTGGTCTGCTGAAGTCTGGATATATTGTAGATCATCTTCATATGATATGACAGCCAGATTGTCTTTGCATTCATCAATCATGAGAAAAGAAACTTCAAATGATTCTTGAAACCCAACACAATCATTTATATCATCTACCATAAATTCACCTGGATCTTTTTCACTTACTTGAACAAAATTCTCATCTTGTTGTTCATGAGCTGACTGGACTACCTCTTTATGAAGGCTTTGTTCTGATGACATGAGAACATTTGGATTCAAAACTTTCTTTTCTTCATTCCAGGTGATTTTAACAACAGAATTCTCTTTCATGGGACTTAGTACAAGGTTTTCTTGGTCACCATAATCTGAATCTGGATTTGAAAGGGCTGACTTAATGTTATCACATTCTAAAAGTAGAACTGGACTTCCCTGTATGCTGTCTTCTTCTATGGATAGATTCGAAACGACACTTTTTCTTTCACCACTTTCAGCCATATGGAAATCTTCAACCTATTGATCTATAAAGCTCTTCACCGGACTGTCATCCTTTTCAAAAGAGGAAGAAGTTTCACTAACACTTTCTTGACCATGTGTGCACTGCAAATCTGCTTTAGCTTGAGCTGGAACATGACCGTGCAAGAGTTGATCTATCTCATCTTCAGTCAAAGGAGATAAGACATTTTGTTTCCTTTTGCTCAAACAGTGATTGTCTTCAATATTTTCAAGTGAAGGAGTATATAAATTTTCCTCATACTACTGATCCATTTCATGTAATTCATGTTGACTATCAAGAGGCAAAACTCCTTCATCTTCCAACGTACTAAAATCTTGATCATGCTGCAAATTTTCCTGATCATATTCATGCTATTGAAATGGGTTTTCACACAGGGCTTCCATGATCTCTTCATCCATGAAATTATCATCTTCATAATATTTTTCAAGGCTTTCAATAAAACCATCAACGTATTTGCAACAGTCATGAACTAAATTTAATGCTGGATAAGAGTCTTCATACTTCTCCAAGAACATGGCATGAAAATCCTTTAAACAGTAAATACAAGCAGGCAGCAAAATTTCATACCAAGATTGGGCTTGACCTTCTAGAGTGGCTAGGAATATCTTCATTAAGCAATCTTCAGGAAAATCAACCTTCAACTTGCGAATATGTATGTGAAATCGAACTAGATGTAAAGCAACGTCCTTCTTACCATCATCTTTAAACGTAGGTAGATTCCTTGACCAATCTACCTTCGGAATTTTATTTGGGAAGCCTGGAATGTGATCTCAGCTCATGGGAACGTATCTTCTTGCAACCCGTTCCATCTTGAAAATCTCAAAGCTACTGATCTTTTTGCAGTGGAGTCATCATGAAGCACCGATTGCTAGATTCTTCAGTGAATGGAGTCACCAGGTGAATGAGTTCAGCCTTCTTATGTCTGATCGTTGTCCACCATCAATAATCAGCTATGAATTTGAGATATGTACTAGGGCAAGACAATCTATAAGCAAACCATTTTCTTCCCCAGTGGAGTCGCCACTATGTTAGCATCTAAATCTGCCTTAGGCTAAAGGAAGGCAAAATTCAGGGTAACCACAAACCACGCTCAATCTGGTAGCTAGCCCTACCAGAACAGGAAAGGGCTCTCTCTGTGTCACGCTCAGTGAATAAACAAAACGATATGGTCTGAGATGACTTGCAGTGAATATTGATTTAGGCTAGTAAATAAATATGGAAACAAGAAACAATTTTTTATAAATGACTGAGTTTCTGGGATGTATGGGACCAATGAACAACAATGAGCCGAGAATTTAACACAAAGGCACAGATTACTTCGTGAGGCAAGACAGGCGGAAAGTATAGCAATTTAATTTGAAATAATGCGGAATGGAAATATTTGTTTAGGATGGTGAAAAGGGCATAAACACATGAATCATTTTCAACAGAAGAAGAACACATAACGTGAAACTTTCCCACAGGCAGAGCAATAAACATGAATTCTACCTTATCTAACTTAGAAAATTTCACTGGAAATGAATATGAATGAACTTTGAAACATAACGAAATACATATGAAACATAAAGAGAACACATTTGCTACACTCACAACCACATGAATCTCATGAAATTGTGTCGTTGCCTTTCATTAATCCTCTGTCAAAATATACAATGAGGAACTGAGTTTCTCTCCCACAGTCTCCCAGAAATTACAACCAACCCTTTGCAAATGGTTTTGCATACAACAAATAGATTATGCCATTGGGAAATAGAACGACCCAAAGTTGGGGAGTTTTTCAAATCATTACAAAATGGAAATGGAAAGCCAACCATTAGTGACAGGTGCAGCGTTACAAAAATGACAAATTGCTTGGGTGACTGCTCGCCTTCTTTTGCCACTTAGATAGGAGCCCACCTTTAGTGAAAATACTTTTCAAACATTGCCTTAGTTGCTGAGAAAAATATAGTGTAAATGAGTGGGTCCACTTGGAGAAAGTCGCGAATCGAAATGTCGCGGAGCGGAAGTGATTTTGGCCTTTGGGTCTCTGTGCACCGCGCCCAAAACTATATGCATCACGCCACTTTGGAGGTGATTTTCAGGTACTTTCTGAAGTCACAATTGTACCCATATGTTCTTGTTAGAAAGCCCTGCCTGTCTACTTTCCAACCCAAGTGGAATTTCTGAATTTGGTGCTCATTTGCCCCTCTAAAACTTCAATCTCCCAAGACGGCTTCCTGTGTGTCAAAATAGGGGCAGAGAGGTCATTTTTTGAGTGTTTTTGACCTCCTTGGGACTCAAAACTTGCCAAAATTTTTTTCCATGCACCAGTAGTCATGATTTTTCATGCTGAATCCAAAAATGCAAACCTTTCTTGATTTGGATCTCCCTATCATAAGCACCGCGCCAGTGGCGCGGCGCACAGAGAGAAAAACCCTGTTTGTGCACAAAAATTTGTCAAATGACAAAAAATGCCCCAAAAATGCTCAAAATTTCTTGGCCATGCACCAGAAGTAATTATTTTTCATGCTGAATCCAAAAATGCAAACCTTTCTTGATTTGGAGCTCCCTATCATAAGCGTCGCGCCAGTGCGCGACGCATAGAGCCTGTGCGTAGCGCTTTGTACAGGAGACGTTTGGAGGCCTTCCCGGTGTCCAAATTGGGTGCAGGATAGCTCGTTGGAAAGGTGTTTGAGTATAATTTCCAACCCAACTAGAATGTTGCAATTTAGAGTTCATTTTCCCTATCAAAAATCAAAGCTCCCAAGACTGGTCAAAATGTGCCCAATGAGGCTGCCTCAAGGCCGAGCGCTGTTGCAGTCAACTTTTTAAGGTGTTCCTCAACTCCAAATGGAGCTCATGATAGCTCATTGGAAAGATATTTGTGTCTAGTTATCATTTTACTCATCAAGTAAGTCATTTGGCTAACCAAGCTAGGAGAAAACTTGATTTTCCCAAGGTCACTTCAGAGGTGCATCAATTCTCCTAAGGCAATTGTATTTTTGACATTTCTCTAAAACCATGACACCTGTGTAAAAAGTGAAGAAGATTTTTTTTCTTTGGCCTCTTTCGGACAAAAACATCTCTCAGTTTTCCAAAATTCATCTTTTCTTGCTCAGAAAAATCATTTGAGTGAATTATTGAACCTTCCTCTAGCCTGCAAGTATCTTTGAAGCACTTTGAGAATGACAATTTGCAAACCCTAGACCTACTAACTCTTTGCTGACCAAGAGATTAGAACAGAACTGTAAATGGCCTTTAAAATGATTTGACAAATAGACCTAAACCAGCAGGATAAGGCATGAGGGGAATGAACTGACAAGACCCTTCCGTCAGATTATGGCATGCCTCTAGCGGAATGCAGCTGAGTGAATGGAGCGAGACACCTAAAAATGAGATGTAGAAAGAGTTTTGATCTCTGACGGAGGACTGAAAAGACCAACTCTAACAACTACTAAAGAAGAAGATGAGGATCCACAAAAGATTAACAACCCTAAAACAGAGGGTCATCGCGAGGTCGAGGGACCGCAGATTGAGAGTCCTGATATAACGGCGCCGCTGAAAATGAAATAGGTAAATATTGGTATAGAGGCAGAGCCCAAATTTGTGAAGATTGGAGATTACTGGAATGAAATAATGGTAGATAAGATCGCTGAATTGCTCCACGAATACCAGGATTTGTTCCCTACCAAGTTTACGGAGCTGAAGGGGATAGTAGGAGACTTGGGTGTTATGAAGATCACGTTAAAACCTGACGCGAAGTTGGTTAAGCAAAGACCTTACTGTCTCATTCCAAAGTATAAGGAAAAGGTCCGCTTAGAGCTAGACAAGATGCTCATGGTAGGCATCATTGAGCCCATAGAAGAATCTAGTTAGGTAAGCTCAATGGTGGTACAGGAAAAGAAGTAGAAGGATGAAATAAGGATACACGTAGAGAAGTTGAATGATTCTTGCATACATGATCATTTCTCAACTCTGCTCACTGATGAGGTACTAGATAATGTAGGTGGCTAAGAAGCGTACTCCTTCACTGATGGGTTCTCTGGGTACCATCAGATCAAAATCGAGCTAGAGGATAGAAGCAAGATGACCTTCGTGACTAAGTGGGGATGTTTTCAGTACACTGTAATGCCTTTCGAATTGAAAAATGAACCTATGATTTTTTTGCGCGTACTCATTGCTGCATTCAAAGAATTCATTCATAAGTTTCTGAGGTGTAATTTGATGACTAGACTATCTTTGGGTTGGTGAAATGCCATGTGGCAAGTTTGCGCTTGATGCTAGATACTTGTCGAAGGTACTAGATAGCGCTCAATCTGAAGAAATGCCTTTTTTGCGTTCCTTTTGGGACTTTGCTGGGCCATGTCATTTGTAGACAGGAACTGATGGTAGATCCCATGAAGATTGCAGTGATACTTAACTTGGAGGCGTCGAGGAGTGTGAAATAGCTGCGCACAAACTTAGGAAATACGAGGTATTATAGGAAGTTTATTAAGGGCTATGCCCAGATCACCATGCATATGGAGAAGTTGTTGAAAAAGGATGTCATGTTCTGTTGGAACGAGGACTGTAAGCAAATCTTGGATGTATTGAAAGAGAAAATGGTCACCACGTCGATTTTAGTCTTCTCAGATTGGAAGAAGGAGTTTCATGTACACGTAGATGTGTCATGTATAGGACTGGGAGCAGTACTGACACAGGCCGATGGAGGAGAATTGGACCATCCTATAACATTCGCGAGCAGGAGGCTATCCAAGGCTAAGAGGAACTATTCCACCACCAAGTGTGAAGGGTTAGCCATGGTATACGCACTCTAGAAGTTTAAACACTATTTATTGGGTGGACATTTTCAGATGTATACAAATCATTCCACATTAAAATACCTGGTCAATAAGCCTGTGTTGGGGGGAGAATCTGTAGGTGGTTGTTATTATTCTAGGAGTATGATTTTGAGGTTATTGTGAAGCCTGGATGATTGAATGCAGGACTGGACCATATATCGCACATCGAAATAGGGGAAGAGCCCACTAATTTGGAGGAGTGATTGCCTGATGCGCAACTATTTGTAGTGCGAGTCGCAGATGGTCACTTTGAAGACATCATACACTTGCTAACGACAGGAACTGCCCCGGAAGGTTACACCGTCCAATAGAAAAATGAGTTAGTGGTATGTGTGGTAGAATTTTCTATCATTACCAGGCATCTATACAAAATGGGGTCTTATGAAGTATTGTGATGATATGTACCAGGGTTTTGAAAGGAGCAGTGTCCTCATGGATGCTCATGGGGGCATTGCAGGAGGCCAATATGCAGGAAGAGCGACTGCGCAAAAGATTCTACACGTAGGGTTGTGGCGGCCAACCCTCCATCAGGATTCAAAAGCTTACTGCAAGGCATGTTATGTGTGTCAAAGGACTGGTAGGCCATCGCAGAGGAATGAGATACCTCTAAAGCCATAGATGACGTTACAACCTTTTGAGAAATGGGCGATACATTTTGTGGGACCCATTCAGCCCCAAGGGAAGAAGACAGGAGCATAGTACATTATCACCACAACTGAGTATTTGAATTGATGGGTGGAGGCACAACATGTGAAGGATTGCAGTGGCGCGACCATTGTGAAGTTCCTCTTTGAATATGTACTAATGTGATTCGGGTTTCCAAAGATTCTGATGAATGATCACGGTATGCACTTTCTAAACGAGACTATCAGCGTGTTGACACAGGAATTTCAGGTATATCACAAGAAGAGCATGCCTTATCACCCACAGGCTAATGGGACGGTGGAAGCATTCAATAAGGTGCTAGAAAATGCACTGACCAAGGTTTGTAATGCTTAGCGAAGTCATTGGGACCTATGCATACTCGCAGTTCTATGGGCCTATCAGATGACATGCAAAAAGTTGACTGGACAATCACTCTTTAGGCTTGTATACGGCATTGAAGCATTGATTCCCATGGAATACATTGTGCCTAGTCTGTGCATAGCAGCACTCATGGGTATGATGGATTGCAGAGCCCTGGAAGAGAGGCTTGTGCAGCTGGCTGAGCTTGAGGAAGAGAGATTTCTAGCTAGATTCCACAAATAGGTCCAAAAGCAACGCGAAAAAGCATGGCATGATCGACACATTAAGTTGTGCACCTTTAAGGTAAATGACCTGGTTTTGTTATATGACAACAAATTTGATAAATTTCCAAGGAAATTTAGAATGCACTGGTTAGGGCCTTATGTCACTAAGGAGATTACCGATGGTGGAGCAGTTTAGTTGGTTAAATTGAATGGAGATCCCTTCCCAGGAAAGGTGAATGGCATTTGATTAAAGCCATACACCAGTGATTTGGCCAGGTGACTATATGAGGGTAGCATAGTCTTAGCACTCCAGGCATCTGAAAGGAGGCGCGGGACTATAAACTACACTGCCCGGGTTGGGGGACTGCGCGATGGGAGGATTGTGCGGAGAGAGGAAATGTCACATGGTTCGCGATAATGTGAAGGAAGTTGCGCTATCAAGGGAGAAATCATGCAATTCAGCCAAAAAGTGACTGTTAACATCACTGTTCATGATTTGATAGTAGAAATGCGTCCAAGTGGAGCGATCGACTAGCATTTAAGATGAACTTTATGGGTAAGATCCTTGGAAATCTGCCGCCAATCCAACATTAATGAACTGAATGTGGGGGAACGGTCAGATTTGAATTCAAAATGCCCTATAAATTAGAGGCGGCTACCCAGCAAAAACACTTGGCATTTTAAGAATTGATTTGTTGAGCTCTCAAGTGCACATGAACCGTGAATTCATTGAATATCTGATAGTGAGTTTGACGTTTGAGAAATTACCACAGGGGACACAGGAGCTATTGAATAGTGTCATGTTGGCACCCGCCGAAGCCATGGACACTGAAGCAGTGACAACTGAGGAGGTTGTGCCGGAAGTTGTTAGGGAGGTAGAGGAAATTGCTCCAAAGGTTGCTGAGGTATTAGCTGAAGTTCCAAAATCACCACAAACTCCTAGATCGAAGCCAACCCCCACCAAGGAGACTATGAAGGACAAGAAGGGAAAGCAGCCTACCATACCAGTGCATGCGTTTCCAAGAAGAAACCTACCAAAGGACAAGCCCACTTCACAAGAAAAGGGTAAAGCCATCAACCTAGAGCCAGAGGTGGAAGAAGTTGAAGACATCCCAATGGATGATGAGGACTTGGGGGTAGATGTGAAGGAAGTTGAAGTCCAAGGTGTTGAACCTATCACTAATTTGCTCAAGTACATCCCTTCATGCAAGGGCAAGACCAAGGTTTCAAAGGACATTAACGAGAGCAAGGTCCCCTTGCAAACCCCTCTGCTACCAGACAAGATTATCTTTGAAGGACCGCCCTTCGAGTGGGTTTCTCTATTAAAACTGGAATATTGGGACTTAGCTAACCATGAGAAGTTCCTGCATTTAGCAACAGAGAAGCTAATGCATCGTATCATTGAAACAACCACTGGGACGACCACATTGGAGCTGTGGAAGTGGCTCAGGGGAGTAGACAAGGCAGGTCTAATCAACCTGCTATGGGTGCCGCACTACAACCGCACCCCGATTACAGTATTGGTCATCAAGCAGCTGCTATGCTTGGTGCATGATGGGTGTCTATGGCTGGAGGAGCCAATACCCATCATCGATAGATTGATCCATAGGATCACACGACTCCCCTACATAGGAGAAAATCCGGCCATGAGGTTTGGCAGAAAAGGTGGCGAGCAGGCCCTCGCGGAGGCCATGTAGGATAATTTCAAGCTTGTAAATGAGCCACTAGGCTATGCCATCTCAAGTATCAGTGACCCTACAGTCAAGGTGGCCACACAAATTTTGGAGGGGAAGGTTATGAGGAAGTGTCACATAGATGAAGTGCCGACACTAGTCATTGCTCTTGCAACCCAATGCATGGTAGGAGTCTAGTTCAATTGGGTGAACTATCTCTATGGTGAGTTCTTTTTGAACTACCGCAAGGCACAGGAGCTCAGCAAGACTTTCCACTATGCATGGCTCTTGATGTCTATTGTGCTGGTAACATGAGAGCTATCGGAAGATAGTCAATTCCCCTCAGTCGTGCCAGACCTGCCAGTAGCAGCGAAGTATGCTTTGCTATGTGTGATCAAGGATGCTCAACGCACCAAAGATAGCAAGATCTTCTAGATCTTGATGGAGATGAACATACACATGGCTATCAATCGGAAACTGCGGTTGTCGCCTACTGTGTTTTCCAACCTGTAGGGGTACGTGGAGTTTAAGGCACACTTTAACCATGTGTCGATCAGGTTACAGAAGTACCTTGCACGGACATGGTATGAATTGCCTTGCTTGGCAATGGATGATGCCATTGATGAAGTACTTGATCACTGGCCAGTAGAGTGGTGCACTACCTCAGACTTGGTAGCTGCACAATGCAAGAAGGAGGAGGCCAAGCTCAAGATGGTGCAGCTAGCTGAGAAGAGGAAGAAGGAGGCTACTGACGAGGCCCAAGTGGAGCATGATGCTGCCTAGTAAATAGAAAAGTACATAGGTGTAACACAACAGGGCTCTAACAAAGGCGTGAGGTCACCTTCGCCCGACACAGAGGAAGAAACAAATGAGAAAATAGAGTAGCATGGCGTGGACCCGTAGGAGATGTCAGCCTACATCAAGTGTCCAAGGGAATAAGAGAAAGGAAGGTCAAGGAAGAAATCCAAGGCCACTAAGATGTCGCTGGAACCAATCACCCTCATAGAGGGTGACTTGCATGACATTGGAGACACAGTGTGGGATGTCACCATGGAGGCCTTGTAATCACTCTGAACTTTTCCCTATAAGTTTTCAGAAGAAGGAAAGGACTGAGGTAACCACAAACCAATATTTTAAACATAGGCTCTATCCAACCTATGGCTCAGAGAGGGATCTCTCTATATGATTTAACTTTGTTTGCTGGGATTTTAGGCTAGTTTTGAAGGTTCAGGGGTTTTGATTTGTATTTATTGTTGGATGGTGGAATCCTTAAAACATATGTGTAGACTAATGTCTTTGGACCATTGGGCTATAGAGTCAAAGGAGGGCAGTAGAACTGGAATTAACTCACTAAAGGGAGTGTTCAAAGGGAAAGCTAGCAGAGTAAAGTGCAGGTCTTTGGGCTAAATGGGTGAAATGATCTTAACCAGGGTGAGAGAGCACTGAAGAATTCTTAGACCAGGATTAAAATGAGGAACAGAGGTTAATCATGGGTAAAGGGAAATTAAGAATCCTTTACTATAGATTAGAGGGAAACTACTATTGGGCCGTTAATATGTCATTATTATTATCACTTTTTACCATCTATTTCATCCATTTCTACCATTCTTTATCACATCATTTATCATGGTTTATCATATAATTCCATCTTATAATTATTTATGTTCTTATGGATAAATATTATTTCTTCTCCTTTATTTTTAATAAATTGATTATTATGCATGATTTTACCAATTATGGTTTATTAATAAATTTGTTCACCATTTTAGCCTCCAAGATATTTTCTAGATTGAAGATTTGATCTCCAGCTCATCATTAAATATTCCAACTCAGAAATTCGTTGGAATAAGAAGTGACAATTTTTCTTTGGACGTTTTGGGAAAATGGAGAAGAATCTAGAAAATTCGAAACATGGGTTTTGTCCAGAACAAACCAAATTAGTTTTATAATAGGTTGTTTTCCCAAATTTGGTACGTACTAAGAGAGATGGAAGGTTCTCTGAAGACATTTTTCTCAGATACGCTGTTGTGGCCGTTTTCCAAAATATCTCAGTTGCAATGCCGAATTTGACCTGTTCTTGTTGAATGATTGATGAAGAGATATTCCAGATAGGATCTTGTTTATCAATTTGTTGTGAGCAATCCAATTTTGTAATGAGAATCATATTGTAATCATCTCTGTTGTAACTGCTCTCTGCTCTCTCTGTATTTAAATGAAAACGGAGATCAGAGAAGGAGATTCATGATTCATGATGGGATAGATTATGAGAAATTAAGTTAGGGATTATTAGAGATAGGATAGGATAGGTTAGGAGGAAAGGGGAACTATTGCATTACCATTGTAATTCTCAAGGCTTTTGTTGTTGTAATGACTTCATAGTTTGATGATTAATAAATAAAAGAGTTGTTGTTCCATTATTTGATACTGGAGTAAGTTCGGCGATGCTTAACTAGTGGCTAAGGGCCCACCCTAGTGGATTGATGGTTTGATTTACTTTTCATTGTTTTTGAGTTGCATTGCTTTCTAACTTCCTATTCTTGTACATTTTCCTGAAATCGTTTCGTGCATGAAATTGCAATTGGATCACGTTGCTATTTTCTTCCACCATAACAAAGATTGCTATTCATTACAACTTAAGTTATGCTGTTCATTTCGGTTATAACACTTCGTTGTTCACTTCAAATTTTGTCGTACATTATAGGTTGCTGCTTATTTAGTATTGCTGCTCATTTCTATTAATTTCGTAGTGTTGTTCATTTCCATTTAGTATTGTTGTTCATTTAGCTTTGCGGTTCATTTCCATTTAGCATTGTTGTTCATCTTCAATAATTTAGTATTACTGTTCCTTTGCATTAATATTTCATTTCTGTAAGTTAAGCTTTGTTGTTCATTTTTTCAATAGACTTAGTCACTGTTCTTTTCTGCAAGGATTTGATTTCATCTTTTAATTGATATTGCAGCAAGTGTGTTTTAGTAAGCATTTCCAACTGAATTGCCATTTCCAGTTATTTACTTTAGTGTGGATTGAAAGATCAACAACTGTAAAGAACATTGACTATAGCTATCTAAGTTCTTAGATTGTGGATCTTGTTTATGTTTGATTTCATTTATATCAGTTGACAGAGGAAAGATTTATCACTACTGCATCCTTGACTGATAAATTGTTGTAGTTTTCTGAGTGAATGATTTAAGTTTCAGAGTGTTAAGTTTCTTTTAATTGTAAGTAGATTTTATTTCAAGCATTCATTTACTTTTGCATTTTAAGCACTATACTGCAAAACATTACTCTTGAGCAAGTGACTGCCTCAGACTGAGTACACTCTTGAAATAAAAATTTGTCCTTGGGTTGACAATTAATGTGAAGATAATTAGGAGTTAAAAAGACACCTTTTAGCACTCAACAACTACCTAAACTAAGGAGAAATCAAGAATTCCTTAATTTAGATAATTAGCAGAAAACATTAAAATGCATAATAGTTAAAAGAGAGTGCAATGAAGAAAATTCTGAAATATCATTCCATATTATAGCATTCAGATTTCAAAGACATTAAAGGTTGTGGAATTGTTTTTAAAGAAAAATAACAACACGAGAAAATACTTGTCTGCACTTCGCTTTACACATGAATCCAGTAAAATGTCTTGTCTTTATTCATTAATTTTGCTTGTTGGTCCAAGCAGGCTTCCAGTATTTTGATAAAAAAGGTCTATAGAAATTTTTAAGAATCCACCCTACATACTTTGAATGGTGAAGTATTTATACAAAAAATATTACAAAATATCTCAAAACAAACTTGAGATTTAATCTAGGAGATACAAATATCTTCTTGCAAGAAGATAGAGACAATTATTGAATTGTTTCATGTTGTTCCTTTTATTATGGTACTGATGGCTTTTATGGTTGGATTTCTAGCCCTTTATGCTGGCTTGTAGTTGTGGTCTTTTATGCTAGAACCTTCTTCAACTTTTATCTTTCACCTGATACTCTTTGACCCTGCTATCCTGTTTTCATCTATTTACATGGCTGCTCTATTTTTACTGTGTAGCAACTTTTTAATGTAAATTTCTCACAGTAAATCAATCATTCTTTCCCACCATTCTACATCAGGTAATTTGACATTCATCATCCTTCGATATATCTCATCAGCTTCAGTATACTTGGCAAATTGGGCATGGTGATGAATAAGTGTTTTACGTCATGTTGGAGGAAAAACAAGTTCTCAAAAGTGTTATATAAAACTTTGTCTGTTGGCAGGGCTTTAGTAGATGAAGTCCTAGCTTGTTCTTTAGCCAACTTCCTGAGTATATTGTCATCTTCCTACTATGTCATAAGCTTGTCATTGATTACCATTAGACTAGGCAATCCTTTCTCCCTCAAAATTTGGAATTTGGCCATGAATCTGTCAATGGCCACCTACATGTTCTTGCACTTTTCCTCCAAGTTTAGCATTAGGTTTCTCTTGGAAAGAACTTTTCTTATTTCCAAAATAGTTTCAATTATGTCTTCTATATTTAGCCCCTGAAGCTCATATCTATTTTTGCTATTAAGGAAATGGATGAGTCTATTGACTTCCTCTAGCATGTCACCCAATTCCTCCTTGAATTTCTGAATAATTACTGTAGCTATCGTTATCAATTATGTTTGCTTAAAAATAACTTGAATAGATGGCCAAATATCATTGACGGAGTCAATGATATTGGCAGATAACAATTCCTTGGCCTGTCCAAGGGGTTTCTCCAATGTCAAGTCTTTCTCCATAGCTTTGATTCTTTCATTCATCCTGTTGGCCTTCTGATTTTCTTCTTTCTGCTTAATCTGGGCAAGTTTGTAATCAGTTTCTAAAATTGCCACTTTTTCTCTTAGTCTATTCATTTCAGTGGCTTGGATGGACATTTAATTCATGGCCATGACTAATTTATCTGCATCCTCCCCTGGTGTACTTGTTGTTGTAGATTCTGTTGTAACTAGCAATGATGTGACAGGTGGAGCTGTTGGTGCAAGTGAAGCTGCCAGCGTGGAAGGGACTGCTATAGACACTGTAGGGATGATGTTTGCAGAAGTTGATGCAATGTCAATTTGTTTCATTTGGATTAAATTATCCAATTATTTCTCTATTTTCTTTAGTTGATCACTGAGTTTTAGGACCAAGTCTATCAACTCTTCATGTCTGGTTTGGCTCTCCAAAACTTCCAGCATTTGAGGATGTTGCAGCTAGGGTATCTTTAATTGCTTCTTCAGTGCAACAATATCATCATTCCTCTTCTTTATCAGCTTCTCAGTAGCTTTTATACCTTTGGGATCAAGTCCTAACTCAATAACCAAGTCTTCCAAAGACTTAATCCTTGTATGCTTGGCTTGTGAGGAGGCCTTCTCCAACTGAAACTATACCGAGATGTTGTTTACTGAGTTTTGGAGTTGATGGGTAGCTATGGCTTTGCCTGTTAGGGTGGAGTATATCATTTCTCCATCCTATTTATGTAGTTATATCTGGTCTATGGGATGAATATCCCTTGCCAACACTTCAAAGTCAACCATCTTGTAATCTGATGATGTCTTGGGCTACTGTGTTGTAGGTTTGATAAAGGACATCTGCAGCTTTCCTTCCTTGATGTCAAAGGCTGACATTAGCCTTATTTGATTTGTGGAAGTGAGCTTTAGGTATTGAGCATATGTTTGGGCTTTAAGCTTCTCATTCCTCATTTTGATTTCTTTATACCTGTCCTTTATGTCTTGGCCTTTGTCAATAGGTCTATTGAAGGAAGACACTTCCACACTAAGCTACCTTTCCAACATCTGAGTTTGTGACGTGGAAAGCTCTTGCATGTCTTCAGATGGAGTTGTGGGCTTGCTTCTCTCTTCCTCTGCGTGGGTTCCCTATGTTGATCCTTCTATATATTCTTGTTCAGAGGTCGGATTGAGCCTTTGCCTCTTGCTGTGACTTGTTTCCTGTTGCAAATTAGAGGTGTCCATTCCTGAAGTGGAAGCTCCCTCTCTGTTTCTTTTTGGATTTTTCTCCTCATTTTGAGGAGTCTGCGTGACTGGAGGGGTGCTCATTGCTCTTTCTTGCTCTTCTGGTACCTGCAGAAGAGAGCTCTCATCAAGCTGCTTTTCCAAATCAATTAGAGCATTTTCTACATCTACCCTTGTGTTATCGCTGTCTACTAAGGTATTTTCCACCCATTCTGTCTGATTTGCATATGCCTCTATTTTTGGTATGGGATGGTGGATAAAAGGTCCTAGCTTGACGTTTTTCCTTTTCTTGGTAATGAATTATAAAGGGTCATATCTCCATACAAAACTCCCTTGGCATTTCAGGCTTTGCAGGATTAGGTTTGCCTCTTTCCTTGCCTCTCTGGAATTGCATATGAAGGGACCTAACTGGTCTTTGATTTTGAAATTGGCGTTCTTCTTGGCATTAACAAAGTTGACCTCATCTACATTGACGATTTGTCTATAATATTCTAAGGCAAACAACCTCATGGGGAGGTATCTTGGCAACTTATATGGTGCAAGCAGGCAAACATATATTCTGATTTTTGTGTGATTTCGGTAAAGGTACCAATCTCCCACTTTGGTTTGCTTGGAAAGCTGAAGGAATCTTTTTTATCTTTGGACTTATCCTAGTTGGAGGCTTTCCAATGAGCATAGTCATGATCGGATACACAAAAGAATCTATGAAGTCAAAGTATGTATAAGGTGATCTATACTCATGGAAAAGTGGGGTCCACAAAATGACATATCTAGGCTGGCCCCTAGTGTCAAGCTTCTGGAGAGTAAAAGGAAACTTATTAGACTGATAATACAAAAATAGATGGTACAATACAAAGGAGTATTTTAATACTCTCTCATTGCCCATTTTTGTGAACTGCTCACGCATTCTATCAACTATGAATTTGACAAAGTCATATGTGATTGTAGGAGGCTGCCCTGGGGTATAAATGGACATGAAGGCAAGAGTAATTTCATCAATGTATTCACTGGTAGAGTAACCCAAAATACAGGATATCATGGTCATAATTTATTGGCCCCATTGAGAGAAAATAGATGATACATATGGAGGGGAGTCCTTAGGGATGTGTTTTTCCTCTCTAATGAAGGTTTGGAACAACTGGGCCAATCTTAATGGGCTTAGCTTGGGATACTAGTCCAATAGGTCTCCAATTTAAAGTAGGGTTAGGTTTGGCCCTGGTTGGAACTGCAACATTTCATTAATGGACTCAGCTGTGATAGTGAATAGAATCTTCTGGTCATGAGATATTATGGCTCTATGGCTGGGGACGTAGCATGCATAGCACATATGAATGATTTCAA
>APFE030665756.1:0-30149 GCA_000404065.3 Pinus taeda
AGATGGGAAAGTTGATAAACATAAAGCTCGTCTTGTTGCTAAGGGATTTTCACAGGTTGAAGGCATTGACTTCACTGAAACCTTCTCCCCTGTTGCCAAAATGAACTCTATCCGCCTTGTTCTTTCCCTTGCTGCCTCTTTAAAATGGGAAGTCCATCAGAAGGATGTTAAATCTGCCTTCTTGCATGGGGACTTGCATGAAGAAATCTATATGGAACAACCCATTGGCTTCATCCAAACAGACTCCAGCCTTGTATGTCGACTTAAGAAATCTCTTTATGGTCTCAAGCAAGCTCCTCGGGCTTGGTATGCCAAAATGGATAGCTTTCTTTTAGAATCTTGCTTTTCTAGGTGTTATTCTGACAATACTGTCTACACCAAGAAAGTGGGCAACTCTCTTATCATCCTTGTTCTTTATGTTGATGATCTTATTCTTAATGGTAGTGATCCCAACCTTATAAACCATGTGAAGTCCAGCCTTAAAAAGAAATTTGAAATGACAGACTTAGGACACTTACACTATTTTCTCGGTCTTCAAGTCTTGCAATCCAAGGAGGGTATTTCTCTTTCCCAGTCCAAGT
Source organism: Pinus taeda (assembly GCA_000404065.3). Classification (NCBI taxonomy): domain Eukaryota; kingdom Viridiplantae; phylum Streptophyta; class Pinopsida; order Pinales; family Pinaceae; genus Pinus; species Pinus taeda. The sequence continues at coordinate 582 of APFE030665756.1, forward strand.
ATGCTTGTGATATTCTTCGTCATTTTCACATGGAAGAATGTAAGCCAGCCCCTTCTCCCTTTGAGTCTAGAGTCAAACTTTCAGTCTCTTGTACTTCTCCTAAAGTTGATGCTACCTTATACCGTCAACTTGTAGAAAAACTCTTGTATTTAACCCATACTCGTCCTGACCTTTCCTTTGTTGTTGGCCTTGTTGCTCGTTTTATGCAAAACCCCCGTGAAAGTCATTGGAAAGCAGCTAAAAGAATTCTTCGTTATGTTCGAGGTACAGTACAGTTTGGGATTCATTACAGTGCCAAAGCAGCTCCTCTATTAGTTGGTTTCACTGATTCTGATTGGGCTGGTGACCCTGATGATCGGAAGTCTACTGCCGGTTATGTCTTCACTCTTTGTTCAGGACCTATTACATGGGCTTGTAAGAAACAGGCTGCCATTTCTCTTTCGTCAGCAGAAGCAGAGTATCGTGGTGCCGTGGAAGCTAGTAAGGAAGCCTTGTGGCTTCGTCAGATACTATCAGAATTTGGCTTTGAGCAGCAGCATCCAACCACACTTTGGTGTGATAATCAAAGTGCCATTCAGCTTTGCAAAGATCCAATCCAGCATCAGCGCAGCAAACACATTGAACTACACATGCACTTCATTAGAAAACTCATTCATGACCATGTTCTTGAAGTGCAATATTGTTCAACAGATGATCAGGTTGCAGACATCTTCACAAAGGCTCTCACAGAGGCGAAGTTCACTTAACTTCGATATATGCTTGGAGTTCAGGAAGTTGTCACTAAGGGGGGATAGGCTCTAGTGCCTCCTTCCTTCTCCTATTGTGTCATATTTGTAAATCCTTCAATCCTATCCCAAGTAGTTCTTAAGGGGGGATGTTAGGATATTCCGACACATAGGAAATAGTTAAGTTCAACTTGGTCTAGTATAGAGTTAGGTATAGAGTTAGGTAAAGTGTGTTTCTTTACCGTTGTACATTTTGTAACTTACAATCCGACGGTCACGATATGTAGTAATCCGACGGTTCATTCTCTCCTCGGTATTACCGACACTTGATCTGTGGCTTGACACCCGATTGGTCCATGAATTCTATTTAAAGCGCATGGAGGGTCATTTGTAGGTTCACCGTGCATGAGAGAGCTTATGTAATTTTCATTCTTTTATTAATAAATTGCCTGTAGTAGCCACGTTGGCGCAGGCCGTGGACTGTTTCCCTCTCTGAGGGTTTTAACCACGTCAAAATACTGGTGTATTGATCTGTGATCTGTTTGTGAGCGGTGTCCTTTTGGTGTTCTGTCTGAGGAACTTAGCCTGTAAATTCCTACAACTACAGCCATGAGTAGCTGAATGGTGGACCTTCTCGCAGATTCCCTCCTCACATGGATGGTAAAATCTCACAGGGGAGCAAAGATGCATTCAGGCGGGTTTTTCAGGATAGAGCGTTGCTTGATGAGGTGGAGAATGCCTTTGCAGAGTTTTCCACTAGCACTGGTTGATTTGTAGGACATGATGTGATTAGAGAGAGGGTTGCTAAGAAGCCCTATTCTTGGTGGGCAAATCATGGGGCAACAAGCCCTCCTTTTCAGCAGTTAGCAATGAGGCGCCTCTCTCAGGTGACTTCATCCTCTTGTCGTGAGAGGAATTGGACCACATATGGGAATTTGTATAACGTTAAGAAGAGCATGCTTGAGCAAGCCAGGGCAGAGACAATGGTGTATGTGCACACCAAACTTCGTCTTATTTACAGGCAGAGGCAAGAGTGGTCAAAGGGAAAGACAAAGATGTGGGATGTCTTTCCTGATGATATGGGTTTGGACAACAACGTTGAGTTGGCATTGGCCAACATGGATCTCAATGATCCAGTGCTAGAGCCTGTTACATTTGATGACGGTGATATTGTGGAAGAGTCATCCTCCACACCAGCAGATGCAGAGGCGACTATGGATACAGGGGAGGAGGAGGATGTAGAGGAGAGCAATAGTGACCATGATGATGAGGACAGTGATGTTGACTTTGATGATGACTACAAGGATTGATGACTCATGAGTCATGGGCTACCTATTGCCTTGAGGCTTGTATACCTGTAGTTGTTTTGTATTTTCTATTTCTATTTGCCATTGACATTGCACTACCTATGTAACACATTTTGATTTTGATGACTTAATGAGAAAACTACAGTTGTCAGTGTCTTTATCTTACTATCTTGTCTTTCTCCTATTGGATCATTGATGAATTGAATATGTATTATGATCTATCATTTATAAATTTAGAATTTATGATTCATTGATTTATCATTTATGTGACATGTATTTGAATTTTGTATGTACTATGCATGCTATAATGTTACTAACTTAATTTGTAAACAGTAAATCTTACATCTAAATGGAGATCTATGTTTGAAATCAATGAATTTGTATCATTAATGACAATTTGTGTAAGAAGTATCTAATTTTTAATATATATATCTATATATATATATATATATATATTATATATATATTCACTAAAACAATATATAACGGATCCTAATGTGTCTTGTTCTGGGGGGTCAATGTGTCCTGTTCTAGGGGGTCAACGTGTTCAAATCCGACACTCGAATCCTCGTATTCTACAAATCCCGAATCCCCGTGTCAAGTTACTTAGCTTCTAGGCTATTATGCTGGTGGGTCCCCTCTCTCTCCAATTTTGCGGCAATCCTAAAGGTGGAATCCTTCAGAATCCCAAGCCCTTGCTCTAGGACCGAATTTTTCCTAGGCATCCCCAAGGCTAGAACTAAACAGGATCAATTCAACCCTTTGAAGTAAATACTCTTGTTTGGTCCTTTCCCCTCACCTCATCCAAGATAGTAACATCATTGGATGCTACTTTCTATCCCCGAACCTGAGCTGGGTCACCTTGGCCCCCTATGGTCGCACTTATCAATAAAGACTATTTGTCAAAGACCATTTAGGAATCCATGTTTCCAAGGATTATAGGGATTGTGAAATTCCTTATAAGCCTATCCTTTCTCCCACAACCCTTCAATCCTCACCCCTTACCCCTGGTGGATCAATACCCTTGCTGAAAAAGCAAGTTCCATTTTTTACTCCATCCTTGGGAAAGGGTTTTCAAGGTCACTTCTCACCTATCCATTGACATTTACTTTACAAAGTGATCCCTACACTACTGGGACTCCTCCCAATGGTGAAAGTCCGTAAGCCTCCATCGTTGCCCTTGACATAGCATTTGTCGTCTTAGGAACCCCTTTAGGTCCCTTGCAAGTTTGAGTGGTAACACACCTGCATACTGCAACTGGGAAATTCAAACTACCTGTGTCACTACAACTAGTTCTGCAATTGTCTTCTGGGTACTGGCCGCAACTAGATTTGCAATTGTCTAATGACAGATTGTGTGTGTTGACACTAAACTTGCTACTATGATGGTGTGGGCTCATTTAGCAAAGGTGATGGTCTCACTGCAACAATCCGGAACTGATCTGACTAATCTCCTTGTTGCGACTGTGTTGGACCCTGCGCAATATGGCACTCTGGAGTCTTATACTCCTCCTGCCCTTGGATCTGGTGCCCCATCATCTCCTTTCAAGCCCAGTCCCTGGCTAGGACCCTTCCTTTCTTTGCAACTCACACTAGACAACTCGCACTTCCTCTGACAACTAGAGGTCGATTTGCTGCTCTAATCTACATTATGGCTTGTTGATTTCTGGTAGCATCGGATGTGCTCTAAGTCTCAAATTTTTCAGGGAGGCTTAGACACATGTATTCCACAATACCCAGAAATCGTTTTGGGACATTCCATCCGGAAACAGTTTTATTAAAATAATTAATTATTTTTAATGAGTGCCTAAGTCTAAACTTAGGAAATTAAAATAATTAAAGGGTATTAATCTAATTGTGGGTGAAACTTCTAGAAGAAGACGAGGATCAAGTCAATATGAATTGAGCCATTGATTAGAATCTAATGTGGGTCGTTGAATACTCAACTGGAGGATTATAAAAAGGACTTCGATGGGCATTTGGAAAACACACCAGGCAGATACTCAATTACACAAGTAAAATCGCTTTCCTCGCTAGTCGAAGTTCGGCAAAGTGGAAATCGATTCAGAGGGAGAGTTGTAGGTGAGGAGGAGAGAGGGTATCAACAACTGTCGAGAGGCAAGAGCAGAAGAACTAGTGCAGAGAAAAGACAATGCAAAAGTTCTGACACAAAGGGACAGCATAGAAGCTGAGACGATGGCACTGTGCAGTCCCTATGCAAAAGCTGACGCAATGAGTGACAAAGGAGGCAGCAAGTCCTCTCCTAGATGAGAATCTCGCCAAGGAGTCTGAGAAAGTTGTCTGTAAAATTTTCAAAGAGATGTCTTTTCTATTCTGCTAGTTCCATCTTGTACATGAGAATTTTGCTGAAGATTAATAAAGAAATCCTCATCTGCTGCACAAGTTTTCCCACACTGGGTTTTTCTAGGGACGATTGTCCAAAAATAATTGTCATTGTGAATATCCTTGTGCTAGTATTTTTTTTGCATTTACTCCGCAGTATTTTAATTGTTAAGGCTACAGTAGAATTTATTTCGATATTTGTCGTAGAAACATTGTGAATAACTTATTTCTGAATAAACAAGTAGAAGAAATAATATCAGTCACTGCAGTTGGATTTCTATTTTGAAATTCTCACGTGGTATCAGAGTTGAGATGAGTGAAGACCAGAAGAGCCAAGCGTTGGAGAAAAAAAGGGAGTTCGATATTACTACATAGGCAGAAAATTGAAACCCCAGAGGAATTGCGCAAACCAATCCTTAAGGGGCAAATTTATCATAAGAAAATCCCTCTCTGCGTGAATCAACAGAGAGGAACATTTCCAGGTTGAAATTGCCAGTGACAGAGGGAACAGCGCAGAGCAGTATTCAGGTGAAGACGCAATCTTTTCTGCAGCAATTGTAGGGGCAGAAAAAGCGCCGAAGATTGATAGGAAAATAGCACTCAGAAGGATAGAAAATCAAGATGTCTCCAAATTATCTTCTAGTTTAGAATAAGAATTCGCATGTTTGTCAAATTCAACATCAGTAGATGTTTGGTACATTGATAGCAGGGCTTCAGCTCATATGACTAGAGTACGAGAATGTTTCTCGAACTATCAAGAAGAACAAATGGACTTCCAGATTACTATGGGAAACAGAACAAAGTGTACTCCAGTACGGAGAGGCACCATAACATTTCAGACAAAAGCATGAACCAGCATCTAAGTCACTAATGTTCTGTTGATTTGGGGTAGCATCGGATGTGCTCTAGCCATAAAAATTGGTGGAGAGACTAAAGCACATGAGATCTCCAAGACCCATAAATGGTTTGGACATATTCTACCCAGTTTGGGAGATATTAAAATAATTAATATTTTTAATGGAGTTCCTAAATATAAACTTCGGAAAAATAAAATATTAATGGGTATTAATATAAAACTGGGTTAGATGGTTCCAAAAGTCATGGATCAAGCCAAATCTAATCTTAGTCGTTGATTAAAGATTTAATCTCGGTTGTTGAAGGACCAACAGGAAAAGTATAAGAGGAGGCTTGAGGGTCAATTGGAGAACACACCAGCGTGATCAGTCATTCGATTTGCTAGAGCGGCGTTGCTAAGCAAAGTCGAATCAATGATCAGCACCGAGGGGTAGTGAGTACTGGCCAAAGAGGCAGAGACAGTGCCAAAAGACCAGCGCAGAAGCAAAGAGCAAGAGGCAACAGCAAGTTCAGGCCACGCAGAGCACAACAGAGACAACGCAAAGGCTAGAGGGACTGTGTCATCCAGTAGAAGTTAAAACATATTCAAATGTTGCAGTTCAAACAATGGAAATTCCAAGTGATAATTCAGTAGCCAACTCAACAACAACAATGCCTGAAGTAAATCAAGAAACCGCCACACACATGATAATGGAAAGTCCAACCAAAAGAACACCTTAGTGAATCTACAAATTTGTATGATTCAGAACATAAACAACAAACTTATGTTCCAAAGAATACTAAACATTGTAGAATCTAGTCTTATGATAACAACTCATTACAGATCTCCAGTAATCGAAAGATTCCACAGAAGATTAATCTAGGATGGTCAGATCCATTCTCTGTTCAAAAATTTTATCTATCACTCAAAGGATCATATCGTCTTCTATCAACGAAGATCAAAGTACTGAGACGAGAAGATATTCGAAACAAGAAAAAAGATCAAACCCTTTCATCAGTAACATTTGAGGACAAATATTTTTGAAGAGGAAGGCAATGTTATGAATATAATTCATATAAAAATAACAAAATTAATGTAAACAATAATAATCATAATAAGGTTAACTAAATAGTCATTAGTAATGAAAAGGCATGTCTAAAAGACATGACCATTCATGAAGAGGTACCTGCCTAGGGCATATAAGCAGGCCCTCACCCTCATTTGTAACCATCTCATATCAATTTATTTTATATAATATTTAATAACAATTACGTGTCCTACAATGGATGTCTTTGTCTTCGAAGTATTTTGAAGATTATTGCAGGTATACGAACCTTGTTCGTTACACAAGCATATGCTCTTGACAGATGGGCAAGGGGTCATATGATTGATTTAAAGAGCGGAGATCAAATCGCACAATATATCGGCTACATCGATGGCTGTCAGGGGTTGTTGGCTACTAGCTGAAGAGATCTATGAGAAATTTTTCCTATGGGGTCACCCACTTTTGGAGGGTAACATTTGGCTCCAACTGGGTCATGAGTTCTTTGTAGGGTGCACGACCAATGTACTTGAACAAGGAGGTCATGAGAACACCACCAATCCTCTAGGACCATAGATCTGTATCTTGCACATCACAAGCAATGTTGAAAGCATGTATCTTAGGCATACTTTTATCGCCCATGTTTTCATTAAGTGATGAAATCATACAAAAAAGAAAATATATTTTATGACGCACATCTAATATAAATGCAGTTTTTCTAGCATGAGAAGATGATAGTAGCTATGCAAAATCAATATGTAATGCATCCTACTCTAGTATGCATGCTATATTATGCAAGTGCTACGCATAGTCATATAGCCAGCGTAACCAACATATCATTATATCAATATCATACTTCCTACCCCTATGATCAATTATCATATACATTTGAAAGCAAACATGAGGATCATGACACTCATATGCTAGGTCACAAGGGTGGGAGGTGGGAAAATAAGGTGACCATAAACCATGCAAAGGGGCCATGGAATAAGGGGAAGAACCTAAATTACGCCCAACCCATCGAATCATTCCCTTTATCCTAACAATGGAGAAATCGATGATCAAGCTCAGGTGATCCTTCTCAAAAGTCTCTTTAGTGACCATGCTTCATGGGGTCCTTAGGAACATGATGACAAGGATGAAGGGATGGCTCACATGAAGGATCACAACCAATAAGTTTCTTTCCCTCACAATCATATTTAAAAGGCGAAAATGACCTATGTTTATTTGTTGGAAATACTGAGAGGGGGGTGAATCGGTATTTCTTTTCAATTGTTACTTTTACCAGTTAAATCACTTATATTTAGAACACAAAATGAACAATAAGAATAAATGATTTTATTAATTTCTTCAATAAATGAAGTACAATATATGTAGGGCTCAAACCCTAGGTGAAGACACTGATCTTCAATCTCCCAGGCTCCAACCTGTATTTGCCATGCACCGACTCGGACTTCCAAGGCTCCAACCTTGTCAATTTTGAGGCACCAACCTCAAGGGCTCCAACCCTATAACGGGCCCAAGCTCTGACCTGGTTTCTTAAGGACTCTGATCCTCTAAGACTCCAACCCTATCTTATCTAAGGCACCAACCATGAGTTTAGGAGCACCAACTTGGACTTTCCAAGGCACCAACCTTGTCAATTTTGAGGCACCAACCCCTAGGGCTCCAACCCTATAGCTTCACTTTGTCAAGGTATGTTTGCTTATACTTCACGGCTCCCAATGTTTTCTTCAACAAGCCCTATCAATCTTCAGCGACGCCTTCACTTAGTCTCCACGTCACATCATTAATGACAACCTTGTTCTTCACATGAAGGTGTCACCATTGCTCTTCATGTTACCCAAACAAAACTTCTTCAAGGTCACCTCATAATGACTTCAATGCATCATGGTCTTCAATGATCTCCACAAATCTTCAATATGCTGCTTCACAAAGTTCTCCAACTCTACCCTATTATGTTCTCAAGAGAAGACTTCAACGAGCTCTATTTGTCCAATCCCAATAAATCGACACTTCGACCACGACAACTATGACGACTTCGACCATGGCAACTATGACAGCTTCGACCACGGCAATTACGGCAGCTTAAACCACGGCAACTACAGCAGCTTCGACCACAGCAACTACGACAGTTTTGACCACGACAACTACGGCAACTTCTACCACGGAAACTACGACAGCTTCAACCACGACAATTACGACAGCTTCAACCAAGATTTTATGCCCAAACAAAATTATCCTTTTTTCGTCATAAACAATAGTCTCCTTGTTCTCCTTGGCCTTCCATCTTCTTCTGCACTTCGTATCTCTGAATTCTTGCCCAAATTGGTGATAAAAATGAAGTGTTTAGATGTCTATTTATAGATATTTCATTTATAACTAAAGGGACACGTCTATTTGAAGTGAGGTCAACTTGTATGACTGAGTGTAGGTCGGCTCATTGCTAGGAATAATTTCCTTAACTTAAAAATTCAATACCTCACAAACTATTGGGATTTTTGGCGCAAATAAAGGCTCGTTAGAAAGAGGAAAAAATCATCTTTAAGATGGTCTAGGATCCATTTTGAAAGGATGCCTCCAAGGTGTCCAAAATATATTTTATTTGTCATTGTTCTTAAATTTTATGCATAAAAAAGTTTGGGACAACATGAGGAATTTTTGTGACAGTGTGGCTTCTTCATTCTTTGGCTTATTCATTATTATCAATGTCATCATACGATCATAGAGTCATTATGTAGGAGTGCAACATCCATGTAGCATGACGTATCAACTATGTCATCACATACTAGTGCATCCACAGTGCAACATCATTATGAGAACTCCAAAATAGTCTTCCAACCATCAAATGATCTCCAACCATGTTATCAAGGCCTCATCAAGTTCCATCATTAATTGTGGGCATTCATCAACAGTATGACATCATCAAATGTAGTCCTCCATATGTCATCAAGGGCTTCTAAATACTTGGCACTTAGCACTTCTTAAGACTTCTTTATTAGTGACTTGACATATTAATTGATGACATTCTTATCAAACAAGAGTTATGACATCATCATCTGGAAACAGGCATCTATTGTCTTCAAACTTATCATCACATTCTAGGGTTTCATGATTTTCATTAGGCATCTCAAGAATATTTTCCATCTCGGCCAATGCCATATTGACATCAATGACAACCCTGATTAACATTATTATCATTAATGATCATGCATTGAGGAATGATGGGAGGGTTTCAAATACGCCTCCAAGATCATAAGGAAGATAGGGAAAGAGAAGGATTCTATTAATATCGTCATTGGTGTCATAGATAGGGTCCTTATCAAAACAATGGCCAGTGATCTCCCACTTCCCTTCTTCAATACGCAAGTAATCACTAACGTCAATGTCCAAGGGGTTAATGGGGTTAATGGGGTTACGGTCCTTGATATGTACAATGTCAGAGATAACATCCTTGAAAAAGATGGGGCTATCTTCAATTCTACTTTCTAAGGAACACTCTTTATCAAAATCCTTATCATGCTCCCATTCAAGATCTCCCTTAATGCCTTCATTAATGATCTCATCTTAATGATCTAGAAAGGGATCCTCTTCATATTCAATAAGGTCCCAAACCATAAGGTCTTTATTAGTCTTTGCATCATCACAGTAATGGGACAACAATCGCAAGTTGTAGTGAACATAAACCAAGCTCTATGCTCGGTCTAAATTTAACCTGTTCCTTTTAACACTATGGATGAAAGAATAGGAGCTCCAACACCTCTCTACAGAAGAAGTGTTTACCACCTATGATAGCACCCACAATGCCAAAGTTTGTAGAAGTTGAATAGCACCTCCATGCATGTTCCACTGCTCAAGAGAAGATGATTTCTCTTGATCTCTAATTGCATGCATGCTCCCAAATGGACCAATGTTAAGCGTATAGTTGCTCAAACATTTCCATAGCATGGCAAACGACTCCTCATTAGGGACTAATTTATCTAATGCTTTCATATAACTAGATAGAACCTCTGGATCTAGGTGTGGTTTTGTCCTGCTCCCTCCCCCATGTGTTGGTGTTGAAATCCATGATGAATGATAGTTTTTAGGTGTCAGAACATATGCTAAGGCATGCAATGGAATGTTTAGCATATCCCATCGTTTTTCCACCTCTGCACGAATATAATTGTACAAGGTGATATCTCTAGGCTCAACAATGTCTTTAATCTGTGCCAACATGTTATCCATTTGTTCATGCACCTCCCCAATTATTGGTCAATCCGAATCTGCAAACTTGATCAGTAATAAATTGGTTTTGTGAATTGCAAAACATATTTACTCTGTGACCAAAAGTAATCATCAAGGATAGTGTCCTTGGCTACATTAGCACCATCTCTATCAATGTCAATGTCATCCCATGATTCATAGGTCACCATATTAGTTAAAGCTTGTCTCACCTTCACTAGCCACCTAAAGGTGAGGTAAGAACTTGCAAATCTTGTTTTTGCAAGCTTAAGCAACTGCAACTTGGAGTAAGTGCCATAAACGCAGTTTACCCTTGTATGCCCTGTGATAAATTTAATGAGATGCTTCCCTCTCATTATCCATCCACCTTTTTTATGCTTCATAATATCATGCATCAAAAGGTTCAATGTGTGCATCAAGCACCCAGACCAAAAGATGCATGGATGAGTACGCTCAATAATTTTTCTAGTTGCCTTACAATTTGCTACATTATCAGTGATCACTTGAACCACATTATTAGGACCAACATCTTTGATTGATTGCAATAGGAGATCTAAGATATTTTTGGAAGTTGCACTAATGGAACGGGAGTCATGATTTGCAATAAACACTGCACCACTAACAAAAATACCAAGAACATTTATCAAATGTTGGATTCTAACATTTGTCCACCCATCTGATACAATCGATACCCCATAATCCACCCACTCATTTGTAAAACGTGTCAAAGCTCTTTGAACCTTTTCTTTATCTCTTTCTAATAACACAGTTCTAGATTTCTCATAGTTTGGGCTATTGTATCCTTTTGGGGCTTCAATGATGCCCTTAACCATATCATGCCAGTAGGGAGAGCGAAGCACATTGAATGGTACACCGTAAGCACAAAGAAACCGGAATATCTTTACATCCACATCATCCCACCCAGCAACATTCAAGAAATCCCCTATTGTTCTTCTACTTCCAGAGGTTGCAAAAGTACCATGAGGAGATGAGCTACCAAATCCAGAGGTTGCACTTGATTCAGAATGAGTTATTTGTTTCTTGTTTTTTTGTTGTGCAGCCTCCTCTATTCGGATGTATTTTTGTCTTTGTTCAATTGAAACCTTGGGGCAAATTGTTATCCCCACAACACCCTTTTTCTCATCACTATACATCACCCCACAAAGATGCCTCCTCACACGGGTATATGAACCATTATATGGTTTTCCTCCATGACAACCATGAGGACACACAAACTTGTAGCTTCCCCCATCTTTTCCCTCTTCAAGTTTTGTCACATAATTCCACAAGGGTGTCAATGCAGCTTTTCCCTCTTGCATTTCAGTGTCCTCTTCATCCCCTTCCTCTTCAAACCCTTCCTCCTTGTTATGAACAAAGTTCATAAACGCAATAGAATACCCAAAAAAATCTGATATATAAGAATGTCCATCACAGAACAAATCATATATTATATAAGAATATTTGAATAGAAGTGAGATATAAGATTGATACAAATGAATCCCATTTATATACCTAGGCAGCCTCTTCATGGAAGGTCATGTCCCTTTAGACATGCCTCTTTAGTACTAATTACTAATTAATTAACCATTATTTATTATTTATATTTATATTATTTTTATATATATTTTATTCATAACATTGCCTTCCTCTTCAAAAAGATCTATCCTCAAAGGTTATTGCTTGATAAGACGTATCATCTATTCTTTTTCTTTGAAATTTGTTTGCACCTTTTGGAATTTTTCGATCTATCATCTTCGTTGATACAAGATGATAAGATCCTTAGAGCAATAAATAAAATTGTCGAACCGAAAGGGAATTTGGCCATCCTAAATCAATCTCCTATGGAATCTTATGTTTACCAGTTATTTTGCATGAATTTTTACCACAAGACTGAATTGCACTCACATTAGTAATCTCGGAACATAAGTTCGTTGTTTTTGTTTTGAGTGATACTGATCTGCAGACTGATTGAGTTGTCTTCACTTGTGATTCGAATGTTGATAAGGAGTTCTTGTGGTTTGATCTTGCCTTAATCTGTTTGTGGTGATTTCTTGGTTTATTGGAGGTATCCGATATCTTTCACGTACAGAGGTTGCTTGATTAACTGCCAGATCTTTACTTGAAATTTTTTTTGTTTGGACTGCAACTTTTGAGTACATCGTCACTTCAATTGGTTTATCTTCTTCTTGAGTTGTGATATTGACTGGATCAGTATTTGTTCCTTTTTCTTCAATTTGGACTGTTACATCTAACGACTTCGATGCATCTTTCGTGATGAGTTCTTCAATTTATTTTTAAATGATTGTTGATCATTTTTAAGTTTCTTAATTTGAGTGAGTAATTTCTCACTATGGTCCTTAAGACGAGTAATTTCTTTGTTTTTGTCAGCGGTGATTTTTCTCAACTTCCCTTTGCGTATTTTGTATCGCTTTTTTACTTTCTTGAAGAATTACTATTGAGATATCTTGTATGTCTTCTGGTGTCACTGAATCTAGCTTCAAAGTAATGTCCTATAGCGTTATTTTTTTCTTTTTGTGGGAAAATGTCAAAAACTTCTTTTTCATGTATAGGATAAAGGACCCTAGCGTTTCCATCCAGAGCATGAGTGTTTTTGAGACAAGCTTGGGCTTGTGATATCTCATCCCTGTTTAAGAGGTAGTGAGGATGGACACCTTATTCTCCATGTGTTATGTACTATGGTCGGGACTAACAGTTGTAAGTCTAGTACATGAACACGGATAGGGGGAATGGTGGATTGGATAAGCATCATGGACCGACATTCCTGACACATGTACTATTACCAGGACTAACATCCATAGGTCCAAGTACATTGATCAGGGATAAGAATGGTCCAGAGGATCGATATTTCCTTGTGTTAGGTATTGTGATAATGGATTAGGAAATGATCCTGGGAGGACATACTTTGGTGAACATAGGTGGAGTATGTGCCTCGAGAGGTGGTAGTGTCCTATTGAATGCCTCCAAGCATTGTACTCTGATCTAGTGAAGAGATAGAGCTTACTTGCTAAGGCCTTGCTATTTTGACTATGTTGATTATGATAATATTATCATCAATGATGCTTATCAATCTAGATCCTTTCTTATATGAATATTTCAAATTGAGACTATTGTTGAGTCATTATGAATACCTCCCTAGTTAAGAGGGAATGTTGAAGTTGTAAATAGAATCGATCTTCATAATGTAAATCTATCATTGATGTATTTATTATATTTATATTTGTTATATTTTTGTCAAAGCATGTTCTTCATGCTTACAGAGAAAAAATGAGAAAAAGAATTTATTATGAGTCAAAAGAAAATGTATTTGAGTCATGTCCCATTTGGACATTTGTAAAGAAAAGGAATTTGAATTTTATGTTGTGTCAAAATTCCACAAGATGACCAAGTTGGCCCTCCTTGGACAAGTCGGCCTATTCTTCCAAGAGACACCTATTCGACCCTCTTGGACAGCTAAATATAAAGAGACAGTTTGACCTACTTGAGACATACATTCACACAGCACAAGAAGAGTTTTTTGAACCAAGCGAGGGAGAAGAAAGGTGAGCCAAAGGAGAGAGAAAGAAAAAGATAAAACAAGAAGAATATTCCTATTTGACTGAATCCCTGACTTTGACAGCTCGCACGTGTGGATGGATGAAATTTCTTTAACAATGGCTGAAATTTCTAAGATAGTTGTCGGTCGAAATTCGTCCCTAGTTGCAGGTCTGAATTTTAGATCATTTACTAGATTTGGAGTAGGTTTGACTAGCGTTGACTTTGACTTTGCAGGGAATTTGGAGAAGGGTTGGATTTGGCATCTAGGTGGTAATTTGGTCTTGGCCTTGGTCTTGGTCTTGGATATTTTTCATTTTGATTTGATTCTATAAGAGAAGGATTGTTGGGTTTTCCCCTTGTGGGTTTTTCCCTGACTAGCAGCCTAAATTTTGGTGTCTCTTGTGTCTTTGTGATCTTTATATTTCCTAAAAGATTGAACATTTGTATAATTGCGTGATGAAGAAGACCTAAGAAGTAAGAAGGCGGCATCTAATATTCACAAGTAATTATCAAGAAGAGAAATTAGGTGTTAGATTTCATTACACTTGGCTTCGCAACATTCTGGACCCCAACTCAAGGACAAGGAAATCAAGAAAACAATATTCGTCATAGATAACAATCAACTTGAAGATTGGGGCATGAAGCCAAGGAAAGATGGAAAATAATAATAAGTATGGACTATCATGGGCATGTAAAATTAATCAGTTCCTCCTATTTGCGTCCCTGTTAGACAGTCGAAAGAAAGGCCTCAAAGAAGGTCACACCGAACTAGGGGCAAAGGATAACTATCAAGATGAAGCATGGGAACATGGATACAACTAAAAGCAATTAATCATCCAATTCAAATTGTGATTCTCAATAATATGCTCTTAAACATAAAATGAAAGCACTTAGTTACTAGCATGGTTAGTGTATTGTTATCCACCAAAATGGGTAACCCTATAGGAGAAAAACATTTCTCCTATTTTGGACAACTAGCGAGCTAACAACCCCACATATTGCCCATTGATGACAATATGCCACATTCCTCTGCCATTTCCTCTATTCATACACCTCTTACCATTCAACATTCCTCTTGAATGAAGGTGGGCTACCACTCAACACGTACTTTGACCATTTTCCAATCGAGTGCTTTTACTTTATGTTTTGGGCATTTTAACATGAATAAAGGGGTGATCTAAATGATTGAGTTTCCTTTAGCCCTACTCCAGTTGGACCTCCTCTAAGGCCTTAAGGTTATAAGAAGGGCACTATTTGGAATACTTGGATTGAAGTAGCCTATCTTTCGCCCTTTCCATACTTAACATCTTTCATCTTTCATTATTCCTTTCATACCACCTCCATCTTTCAGGTTAACTATCATTTCTTCATTGGGATTTGACATTTGCACATCCACACCCTTGTGTAAGGTCAAAAAACTTTTCCTTGAAGGTTGATGCAACTAAAAGAAAGAAAAAGCATAAGATGGCCACAACAAAAGAAAAGGAAAAGTTATAATGCAAAATATGGTCAGGACAAGAGATAGTGCATGGGCAAAAGCCAGCATGAGCTCTACCCCCTTCATTATCCATCACCCAGTTCTTGTATTCATCATAAGGAACCCTTGCATGTCCCAACCCTAATGAGCGAGAAACTAACTAATCTTAGGCGGTAAAATAAATGCTATATCATAAATAGCAAGCTTTGATCCTTGAGCTTTGCACCATATAAAAAGTTAGCGTTATCAAAAAGTAAAAGGTGCACCAAAGGGGTGGAAAAAGTAGCTCAAGGAAAAGGGTAATGCATGCCTCCATGATTTCTCCCTCCATTAGATTTATAAACTTGGAATGTGGACTCTCATTAGTTGGTCCCCTGACCATGGCACTTGGTCACAAAGTCACTCCCCTTCATTGCTGCCTATTCTCACTAACGCCTAGGGATTGAAGGGTTGACTTTGGAAATGCCACCTCCCCTTAGGGCTAGAAGCAGCTAATAGAGTTGATTACCTAGCCATCGCTGCAAAGGTAGGGAACAGTTTTATAGGACTTGTTCTAGTTAGATATTTGAAGGTGATCTAGGTTTGAAGTATTATTATGCCTTTGAAGTTACATATGCTCCACTTAGATGCATCTATGATTATTGTCTCTGATGAAAAATTGCTTTTACTTGAGTTGGAGATGGTTTTGTTAGGGGGGTTTTCAGATGTTAAGGCCTTGAGGGAACACTACTCCACTCTTACTCCACGTGATGCATAGGCCATACTACACATCCAAAGAGAATGATGACCTTGTAGATATATTGCTCCCCTTATTCAGCAAAGTGGTCGGCATTTAGCTAATCATGGCAATTAATGGGCACTCCAGAGAACCCACGTTTCAAGAACACCGAGCTTATCTTGCTTAGCATTGAGGATTTTTAATGATGGTTGGCCTTGACACTACTTGATGGGTGTGCCTTGACATAGAGCCCATATGAGAATGATTATCCCCCAGGATGATTAAGGAGGGCTTCTTGTACCTGAAAGAGCACTAATGTCGAAGAGAGAGTACACCACGTTGTCTACATGGCACACATAGAGATGACATAGGGCACCCAGAGCTGGCTTTTGGACACATGGAGATGCTTTGAGGTTTGATTTGAGGTCCCTTCCTCAAAGTGATGGTTGATCATGATGCTTGGAGACTCACTTAGCCCTTCCAGTGCACCTTTCGAGCATTTTGAGCCCTAAAAGGGCATGATGTCCTGCTTATTGAGGGCTTATTACTCACATGTGTGGGCATTTAATGGCATATTTTATTTGTTGACCTATTGGATTGGCTTGTAACCCATTTACTTTGTGCCTACTCAAATTTAAACTTGTTTTAGGGACTTCTAATGGATTATTTGAGGTGATAGACCTCCTATGAAAGGAGGATCACTTCTTTTTATTTGTCATCATCACACTGATTTCAGCCTCTCTTAAAGTGCACGACTTAGCCTATTGTACTTCGTTACTTGAGGAGATGTGATCTTATGTGGATTTTTGCTATTGGAGACTAGCTTCACTAGTCGTACACGTTGAATTTTGTAGTTATGGCTGGTCTTCATAATCAAGTTTTAAGCCCTCCAAATATTTAAGAAATGATAAATATATATCTGGATTCCAAGTTGGCCTCAAATGAAGAAAATTTGAATTTTTGCCTCCAAATTCAAGGTCGGCTTCAAGTCGGCCCCAGTGAAGGGACACGCCAATTCAGCTCATTAAACACTATATATTGGCATTTGTCCTCTCCATTTGAGTATCCAATTCAGATCATATCTGAGGCTAAATTTAAGGCAGTACAGAAGGACAAATTCCCTGAGGCAGGCCGAAATTTCAGAGGCACAGCTGACTGAGTTTCTAAGGCTATTCATGGGCAGTTTAACCAGGTTTGCCCTGGGCTTGGTTACTGGTCTATTGGATCTTATTTGACTAGAAAAGTTCAAATTGTATTCCTTCTTGAAATGGACAAAATTCTCGAAGAAAAGGTTGCTGGATTTTTCCGTTGGTTTCGGTTTTTCCCAAGATAAAGTTTGTGTCTTTTGCGTTTGACTGCCTCTATTGTCTTTATTGTTTTACTGTTGACGGTTTCTTGTATAATTACTTAATGCTGAATGTGGTATAAGATGAATTGGTTTAAGAATCATCAGAACTAATTATCAGTTAAGGAAAACATGAAAAATCAACAGTACAGTGTATATTAGCAGCGTGTGTGGAATAAACGCAAATTATTTTGAAAAAATACAATAGTTTATGAGTGGGGCAACCTAACATTCAACCCTACAGCCCTACTAATGCTATCTAATTAATGGTAATGTTAAATTCGTAAAGTAAAACACTTAAAATTTTAAAATCACCATTATTTGTTTCAGGATGTTTGAGAATGGTTGCACCCTCATTGCATTTCATATGAAGAAAGTAGAATTTTAGATACACTCAAAATCCAGCAAACTTAACAGTTTTTAGGATTTCAGGAATAGGGGGATTGCAACATTTCCATACGATTCTGTCATATATCAGTGTAATGAACTAACATTCAATCAAGAGGCCCAAGCCCTCTATGTACCTTGATGTTAGTGGGATTGTTTGTTGAACTCCTCTATCAATCTAGATCTGTATTCTAAATTAAAATGTTAAAGCTTAAAGATTAAAAGATGTATATATAGGTTATGTTTCCAGTGTGTTCCTGGTTCAGATACGCATTTCTGTTTCTCCATACCATGCAACTTAGTTATATCCATTGTGATACATTCAATACATAGTCAAGAACACAAGCATAGTGCAAGAAAATATGTAGAAACTCAGCATGCAAGTACTCGAGAAAAATCAGCCTTCAAGGAAGAAGACATGACTAGAATAGATAAACACTATAACAACGGGGCAACAATGCAGACACTTAGGATAGGACAAATGTACACTTTTCTACAAGGATATCACAAACATCAGCCTCTTGCAATTGGCGAGGGTTATATAACAAATTAACAGTATATATTTTGGAGATGAGACAATATCCAAACTGAAAATATAATTTTCAAAACCACCAAATATTCCCTTCCAGAATTGAATAACAGTGGAAGTAAAAGCAACTGTTGTGTAAACAAGGTTGAAAATTTAACTCAACATAACACAAAAGAATAGGAACACAAGGTTTGCAATAAACCCACCAGAGTATGCATTGAATTTTCACTGTGTTCAACACTGTTTCTCCCCATGTCCATCTCTATTGCAGATATTCTTTTTAAAACATCTTCCTGAGACTGTCGATTGCCTGATTCATATGGAGGATTTACATTTCCAAACAAAGAAAGTAGGAGTTCATATGTCATGATATTTGGCTTTACTTTAGCATGTTTCATTTTTGCTAACACACGCAAAGCCCTTTCAGGTTCATCCTGCATCACAAGAAGCTTTATTGTCTCAAACTTTATCAGTGAATAATCACTCTCTCCTCTTATCTAAAAATTAATTGAGAAAGCCAAGGTCATTAACTAAGATACAAAGAAGTTGCACGTAAAGTAGTGAACATTATAAATGAACCATATATAATGACAGCTAAATTCGAAGTTTTTCAAAGATTTCATATGTGGGGAAAGCAGATTTGTTATATCAACAAATGCTCATATAACCATTTCCAGGAAAAATGACATGCATATTGAAACTACGAAAACAAGATAGGTTTTATTGATGACATCAAACATTATGTACTACAAGAAGGGAGAATGATCCTCAAAGTAGTAACAATCGATTTAATGTGTTGAAACAAGATATCAAATCAAAGTTCCACGTTTATTTGTAACTTGATCAAGTACGTTACTTATTTATGTTAATATATTTGGAATATTCAATTAATTCACATCATTTCATTTAAAAGTAAAAAGACAAGAATCCAATCAACATAGTGAAAATACATAGGTTACTGCTTGATCAAGGATTATTAATACTGAGTTCACCTTCACCTTCACCTTAGAGAGTACTCATTGTTACCTCCTAGGTTCTTATTTGGTGTAAAATTCCCGAAACACAAGTTGTGAGACCCCAAGGGTGACTTAGACTGTAATATATCCAATAGGTAATTCAAGCAAAAGTTTCCATAATTTTAATATTTTTCATTGACACCTTTATACAAACAGTTTGCATGCAAGTACTGGAAAACACCTTTAGCAAGACAACTCAGAATTTTGTCAAGCATTTCGTGAACATAATTAAAGAAATATCACCAACCAAAATTTGAGGCAATTCTGAATTTCATTGAGAATGAGCTCCAAAGTTACAAGCATGTATCAAGAGCAGAAGCTGGATTTCACTCCTTTTAACAAGAGGATAAATACTTTTATAGAAGTCTGATATTAGATTAGTTGGAATCACTGCTCCAACATACACCCAGATCTATACGGCCCCCTGGACAATCAGCTACAGCACTGGAACCTTGATGACAGCTGATAAGAAAGTAATCGATATTGCAATGCTTGGAGATTTCTTCAACATACATAGAGTCTATACGGCCTCTTCAATAGTGTCCTTTGGTTCCCAAAAAAGCCTGCTACAGCACTATGTTCTGCTCCAGAAAACGACTGACCTATCAAAGATTAATTTCCAGCCAATGCCGAAAATTCAAACTCAGGGAATCAACATGGATTTGCTCCAAAAGTTGTGAATTTGGCCCAATGGTTGAAGGCAGAGACGGTAGCCAATATGCAGCCCAAATAGAGATGAATCCTTTAAGGAACTCAACCTCTTGTTTGATTAAATTCAGCCCTCTGATTTCAAAGGGAAACTCAGCCTTTGGAATGCCAAACTGCTGAAAACTACCAAGTGTGTGCCTCCTGGAGTGCATCAGCAAACATCAGGTATATCTGATAACTGATCTCAAAGGTAAAGGGGTCTTATTGCTGAAGTATCTCTGAATGCAAGGAACTGATAACCCACAGACTCAGCCCTTTCATTATCAGTGGTTTCAGCACCAAATAATAGCACACTTCTGAAAAACTCAGCCCTATCATTTGTGAATATGCAATCTAGTATAACTCTATGCATGTGGCTGAGCAGATACCCCTGGGAGAACCAATTCCACCTGGAACGAACAAAGTTCATTCTTCGGGTTAAATACTCCAGAAGACTTTGAATATGTAGATCTCCATTGAGATACCAGGATATATATTAAAATGTATGAATAAGAATGTTGATACAAATGAGAGTGAGGGGTCTACTTATATACTAGGTGTTGATTTTGGGTAGCATCAGATGTGCTCTAGCTCAGAAATTTTGTGGAGGGGCTAGAACACATGAGATCTCCAAAACCCAGAAATCATTTGAAGAAATTCCACCCAGATTGTGAGTTATTAAAATAATTAATATTTTTAATAGAGTTCTTAAGTCTAAACTTAGAAAAATAAAAATATTAATGGGTATTAATAAAAATATGGGTGAGAGAAGCTTCTAAGAGACGTGGATCAAGTCTGTTTTAATCTTAGCCGTTGATTAAGAACTTAATCTCGGCCATTGATTCATCAACAGAAAAAGTAGAAGAGGAGGCTTGAGGGTCAGTTGGAGATACACCAAGTTGATCAGTCAGTTCGATTTTTCTGGGGCATGGTTTGCTGAGAAAATCAAATAAGTGATCTAAGTTGCAGTGAGAGGGGCAGAAGCAGAGATTTGGATCAGAAAGGAGTTCTGAGCCAAAGAGTACCGGACAGAGAGGCAGCAATAGCATCAGAGAGATAGCACAGAGGCTCACGCAGTGCTGACGCAAGCCAAGAAGGTCTCCTGCAGTGCCAGTGTAGGATATTCGTCAGAAGTTCAACATTTTGCTAGAGAAGCGAGGTTCTAAGCTGGGAGGGCTGAACAACAATCTTCCTTAAGCAAATTGATCCAGCAAAAGGGGTGACGCAATCTCCTAGAGGCAAGACGTTGGCCCAAGCCGTGATTGCACTGGGATTTTGCAGTGTTTGTCGAAGTCAGGCCACTTAGTGGATCAATTGTGACTTGGAGAACGAGGTAAACCCTCATATGTATTTCTTGCTACCGATATTTCTCTAAAAGGTTAGCCAGTGTGAGAAGCAACCTGTTGTATCAGATTATGCTTGCTTAATAATACAGACCCTCTATCTATTGCACCGGTTTTTCCGCATTGGGTTTTTCCGGGGACCTATTGTCCAAAAATAACGATGTCCCTTGTGTGTTTGTCTCATATATTTCCAATTTATGATCTGTATGTCAGTGTAGTTTGCAATAGTACTTTTCATCATTGTTTATAAATTAAATAACTTGTTGAATGTAATAACAAGTAGGAGATGATAAACCAGTGATTGCAGTAGGATTTCTAATGTGTAGATTCAGAAATTTTCACATGGTATCAGAGCATTGTAGATCATAGGATACTGAACCCATCAGTCGTGAGATCGAGCAAATCTGTTGCAAAGGTTACAGCGTTGTTCCAGAGCCAAAGAATGTAGAGCAAGGGTGACGCAGTGCAGAAAAGGTGATGCAAAGGCTCACGCAGTGCCTACGTCAGCTTTTTGAGCCAGGAGGAGGAGACACAATAGCAGAGAGGAGCTCACGCAGTGACTGCGTCAACTCTCTAGGCCAACAAAGAGCTTGAGGGGCTCAGATCAGTCAGTTGTCGAGGCAAAAGGAGCAGTGCAGATTCGATTTGTGGTGCTGGTGGGACGTTGTTGTTGTTGCTGTTGTTGTTGCAGAATAGTGTCCGAGGAGACAAAGAAGAGGTGGAGGGAGTCACTACCTTAGCAGATTTCTTGCGAAAGAAATCTAGATCTAGGTTGCTGAGCAGCAGCAAAGGAGGATTGGAGAGGAGTGATTCGACATTTGGTGGAAGGATTTCCATGAAGGAAATCAGGACTCAGAGGGAGTCTGGAACAAACTTGTTCCTTAGAGGATTTCTAGCGCCAAAGAAATCTAGATCTGAGTCTTGCTTGGCAGCAGCGAGAGAGGGAGAAGAGAACATGTTCTATACTTGTTTGAGCAAAGATGGCAGTCAATCGACTGAGGGATCGAGACAGATTGGATGGAGCATCCAACTTTGTCATCTAGAAAGCCAGGATCCTGGCAGTCTTGGCAAGAATCGCATCAAGGATTATGCCTTGAAAGTGGTGGTTTTACCGGTTGATGTTGATCCTCTCAAGAAATACGAGGAGGCTCAAGCGAAGGCGAAGTGCATGAACTTGGACAGGGTCAAGGATCATGTGATCCCACACATTGTTGAAAAAGAAACAGCAAGGGAAATGTGGGAGGCCTTGACCACCTTTTATGAGGGAACTTCTGTTCAATGGAAGATGTTGCTTGAGAACCAACTGAGACAGTATTAGATGCAAAAGGGAGAAGAAATCGATCCCTTCCTTCTCAGGTTCCAAGGGATTCAAGACCAGTTGACTTACGTGGGATCTACACCAGATCCTGACTTCATGGTCAGGACTGCCCTGAATGAGTCACTGAAGACTGGGAGACCGTTGTCCAAAGCATCTTGGGCAGGGCTTCTCTCCCTAGTTGGGAGGAGATGTGGGCAGCTCTTCAACAAGAAGAGATCAGGCGGTTAACCAAGGCAGGAAGTAGTGGCAAAGGAGTCAAAGTCAAGAAGGAAGAAGAGGAGGATTCAGCTCTTGCATCAGTGGGACAGCCACGGCAGCGTCAAATGCTTCAGGTGTGGGGACTTGGGACATTTCACCACTCAGTGCCCTCGGAAGAAAGGCAAGGAAGAGAAGTCTGACTCGAATGGTGCTCCACTGAAAGCTAACAAGGAGGATGATGACAAGGATTATGCCATGAGTGCTCATGCACCTCTAGAAAAGAGGTGGGGCGACATCGATTTGTAGTCGAGAGGACTACACGGGGGCAGCATCCTTGAGGTGCCCAAACTCTTAGATCACATATGGGTACGGGAGCCCTTAATGACAGTAGCAGAATAACGGGAGTCAATTAGTGCGAGAGATGATGGAGCAACAATGGCAAAGCTAGAGTGCCAGAGTTTGAAGCAGCTCAGTGGAAGTTGCAGCAGTGCGGGAGGCACGGAGCAGATTGCAGCGACGCAGTAGCAGCAGAGGGTGAGCACAAATTAGCAGCAAAGGTAGCTTCAGCATCACGAGGCATCCAGACTGACCAGAGTGTCAACTTTTGGGTGGTCTTTTTAGTTACTTCTAGCAATTGAGTTGCAGTGCAACAGTTAGCAATGGCAGTGCTATGGGAAGCATGATGCATAATATTTGAGAGGGAGTTGCAATACAGATGTAGCAGTGACAGTGGCAATGTCATGGGTAGCAGTACAAGTTGCAACAATGTTGTAGATGAAGGGCAACAGGCCAAGCATCAGCAGCACAGAAGAGGGGCTATAACACATGAGAGGGAGTGTTCATTTTGGGTAGCATCAGATGTGCTCTAGCTCCGAAATTTTGTGGAGGGGCTAGAACACATGAGATCTCCAAAATCCAGAAATCGTTTGGAGAAATTCCACCTGGATTGTGAGTTATTAAAATAATTAATATTTTTAATGGGATTTCCTAAGTCTAAACTTAGGAAAATAAAAATATTAATGGGTATTAATAAAAAATATGGGTGAGAAGCTTCTAAGAGATGTGGATCAAATCTATTTTAATCTTACTCATTGATTAGGGACTTAATCTCGGCCATTGATTCATCAACAGGAAAAATATAAGAGGAGGCTTGAGGGTCAGTTGGGGATACACCAAGTTGATCAATCAGTGCAATTTTTATGGGGCATGGTTTGCTAAGAAAATCGAACAAGTGATCTCAGTTGCAGTGAGAGGGGCAGAAGCAGAGATTTGGATTGGAAAGGAGTTCCAAGCCAAAGAGTATTGGACAGAGAGGTAGCAATAACGTCAGAGAGGCAGCGCAGAGACCTACGCAACCCAAGAAGGGGCTCACATGGTGCTGACACAAGCCAAGAGGCTCTCTTGCATTGGCAGTGCAAGATATTCGTCAAAAGTTGGAGATTTTCCCAGAGAAGCGAGGTTTTAAGTCGAGAGGGTTAAACAACAGTCTTCCTCCAACAAATCGATCCAGTAGAAGGGGTGGCGCAGTCTCCTAGAGGCAAGACGTTGGCCCAAGCAGTGATTGCGATGGGATTTCGCAGTGTCTGTCGGAGTCAGGCCACTCAGTGGATCAGTTGTGACTTGGAGAACGAGGTAAACCCTCGTATGTATTTTTTGTTGTCGATATTTCTCTGAAAGGTTAGCCGATGTGAGAGGCAACTTGTTGTACTCAGATTCTACTTGCTTAATATTACAAACCCTCTATCTGATGCATCGGTTTACCCGCATTAGGTTTTTTCGGGGGCGTGTTGTCCAAAAATAACGGTGTCACTTGTGTGTTTGTCTCATATATTTTCAGTTTATGATCTGTATGTCAGTGTAGTCTGTAGTATTGTTTTTCATCACTATTTATAAATTAAATAACCTGTTGAATGTAATAACAAGTAGGAGATGACAAACCAATGATTGCAGTAGGATTTCTAATGTGTAGATTCAGAAATTTTCACACTAGGCAAGTGACTCTTCATGGAAGGTCATGCCCCATTTAGACATGCCTCTTCAGTACTAATTACTAATTAAATAATCATTATTACAATTATCTTCATTATTTATATTTATATCATTTATATATATTTTATTCGTAACATTGCCTTCCTCAAAAAGCTTTGTCCTCAAAGCTTGTTGATGAAAAGGCTTGACCTATTTTTCTGTTTCGAATGTCTTCTCGTCTCGAAACTGTCATCTTCATTGATACAAGTTGATAAGATCCTTGGAGTGATATATAAAATTGTCGCACGGAGAAGGGATTGGACCATCCTAGATCAATCTTCTGTGGAACCTTGTGGTAATCAGAAACTTGTGATGAGTTGTTATCACATGAGTGGATTGCACTGACATTAGTATTCTTCGGAACATAAGTTTGTTCTTTATGTTCTAAGTGATACAAATTCATAGATTGATCAAGTTGTTTGTTCTTGTGATTCAGATGTAGCTAAGGGGTTCTTTTGGTTTGTCTTTCCCTTATCATGTGTGTGGCAATACTCTGATTTACTTCACGTAACGGTGTTGTTGAGTTGGGCATAAAACCTTCACTTGGGATGTTTATCGTCTGAACTACGACATCTAACTGTGTGTTTTCTTCAACTCGCTTGTCTTATTCTTGAGTTGTGTTATCCACTTAATCAATATTTATTCCTTTCTCTTCAACTTGGACATCTACCTTCGATGCTTCCTTCTTAGTAACAACTGTAACTTGTTTTTCAATGACTTCCTGTCCTTCTTAAGCTTCTTAATTTGTGTCAATAATTTTTCACTGTGGTCTTTAAGCCGAGAAAATTCTTCATTTTTGTCAGCAATGATCTTGTCAATTTCTCTTTGCATATTTAGTAGAATTGTTTCACCTTTTTGAAAAAATACTTTTGAAATATCTGATATATCTTCTGGCGTTTCTGAATTTGGCTTCAGTGTAACATCTTGGAATGTTATTTTCTTCTTCCTGTAGGAAAATATTAAAAACTTTTTCTTCGTATTCAAGATAACGGATCTTAGCGTTTCCATCCAGGGTGACCCAAAATAATGTCACCTTGATTGCTCCATAGGGTTTGAACCAATGTTATCAAAACCGAACCGGTCATTGAACCGAAAAACCTTGTGGTTAGGGAACCGGTCAGATTTTCGGTTGCAACTTCTGTTCTAGGGTTTAACGACCTTCTCTACCATTCCAGAGCCTGCTCTGGCAGCGCAGTTCACCAGACTGGCTGATCTCCGCAGCAGGGGAAGAGGACTGGCCCGACAAATGCTCGGAGGGGGGTCCACAGGGACCCCATCATTCAAGACTATTGTAATGAACAAGCAGACAAAAAATGAATGGTTAAGAATCTCAGGTGTCGGAGACAGCAGTAACCCAAGAAGCCTCAGAAAAGACAAGGTGCAAAAAATGTCAGCGGAACAGGGAGGGGGCTCCAAGCAAAAGGATAAGGAAGCAGAAAATAGCCCCCTTGGGGCTGCTGCGAATTCTCAAGATGAGGGCTCAAAGCAGACCCAGAACACTGATGGAAATGACAAAGAGAAACTAGGAAAGACACGAGATGGAAAAGAGGGGGAACCACCCATCAACTCAGGCACCAGCAATGCCCCTCAGGGAGCCTACAAGCCCAAAAAGAAAGAAGCCCTCAGAGTGATCTGTACAGACCCGGAGATCCAAGCTCACAGGGAGCACATGACGAAGCATGCGGTCATCTGTAAATTCATGGGGTTGTGGCCCACAGAGCGGGCCCTTTGCCAATGGATCAAACAGCACTGGAAACCCAAAGGTGACATTAACTTGCACCTAGGAGCTAAATGTTTTTTTACTGTAGTCTTTACAAACCTAGAAGATAAAGACAGGGTTTTCGAAGGTGGCCCATTTTTTTTTCTTCAGCAGGTCTCTACATGAGACCTTGGAAGCCCAACTTTGTCCCTGAAAACGAAACCTTCACTCAAGTTCCGGTTTGGATCCGTCTCTTCTCCCTCCCCATAGATTATTGGGGTTTAAATACTCTCAAGCAAATAGGAGATAAGCTGGGCACCTTTGTCAAAGCTTCTGAAGCAACTATCCAACGCATATACACTTCCTGCGCCAGAATCTGTGTGGAACTGGACGTATCGGGAGCCCTGCATGAAGGTATTTGGCTGGAGTTTCAGGACGAAGACTATTTTCAGGCCATTGACTACGAACAAATTCCTTTTCGCTGCCGGAAATGTCACAAACATGGGCATCTAGTAAGAGACTGCCCTCTTAATAAAACGGAAGAGGCAGGCAAGCCCCAGGCTGAGAAGCAGAGTAAAGAGGCATTCACAAAACCGAAAAGCAGGCAAAGAGCCAATCGAAGAAGGCCTAATAGAACAGGCGTCGTCCCAAGCGCCTTCCTCAACCCCTTCAGGGTTCTGGAAACGGACACAGAAACAGAAGAGATAAGGGTAGAAGAGAGGAACCAGGAGGGACAAAAGAACCAGCAAGAAAACAAAAGGACGGAACAGGATGAAGGTTTACACAGTCCCAAAGATAATAGAACAGAACCGGAAAGCACACAAGATGAAGATACGGAGATGTTCTACAGTGATGGGGGCAACGACGAAAAGAAACTAAATGAAGCTCTAAAAAAGGCAGGAGTCAACTTACCAGCTCTGGAGGAGGACTGGAAGGCTAAAGGCATTGAAAATGTTCCAGAGGGAGAACTAAAACAGATAAGCGAGCTCTTTATTGCAAGACAAAGGGCTGAACTGGCTAGGCAAAACAGAAAACTGGGAATAGCAACAGGTTCAAGCAATCACTCCAATAACATCTCCCTCGGCCCAGCGGGCTTCAAGCCAAGAAAGAAAAGAGGAAGGCGAACGACTGGAGAGGTTCTTCATGACTTGGGGATCCTAATGCTAAACTCAGGCAAAATGAAGGCCCTAGAAGCCTTCTCGTCCTATCATCTCTAAAATCTAGTTATCAATGAAAGTAATTTCTTGGAATGCAAGAGGGCTCAACAGCCAAGCTAAACAAAGACTTCTCATCAGGAAGTTCAAAACAGAAAAGTCGGACATGATGTTTGTAGAGCCTCTATTCTACACCTACTTATCTACCATTTTCCTCAGTCTTTCCTTATCTTTCCTTCACTTTTGCCTCATTTTCACCATAAAACCACCCAGATCATTACATTAGGTGTTATTAAGCATGATCAAGCAAGTTTTGCTAATGGATGACTATTTGTTTAGATTTTGACTTACTTGCAGGAATCCCGCAGCTATCTGATGATTCTGCAGCTATCTGATGATCCTGCAGCTATCTAAAGATCCTGCAGCCTTTTTGTTAAACGCAATGTTCCACGTGTCGGTTTGCCAGATGAGCCACATGGGCACTTAGGTATCAACGTGCTCGAGGTTCCTGTCCCATTTTTCCAGCCATCCACGTCATCTTTATCCACGGTCAAAGCTGGTCAAGTTATGGTCAACTCAAGGCTGTTTAACGATGATTGTGAGCTGCTTGGTCACGTCATCTTAAACGGTGATTTGTCCACGATCTACAGGTGGCAGGGGACATGATCCAACATGGGATTCATTACCCATGACGACAGAACCACTAAACTCATCCACGCAGCCGTATGAAGTGTCAAGGGACCATAAATACGCATAACAGTTTGTTGTTTTTCAGTTAATCAGTTGCATGAGTAGGCTATCTTAGAAATATCTATAAATAGCTGCGTCTGTGTACGCTCATTAGACTTTTATCAGTTGTAATTTTATGAACCTGTGTTACATTTAAGAGCATTGTGAACTCTGTGTTTTAGTGCTATCCTAGCACTCTGTTTTGTACATTTTCTGCAAATGAAGGAATAGACATAGCACTGTTTTGAAGTTTCCAGATCTCTGAGTTTTCTTGTGGTTGAATGGACAGAGGGCCCCTGCTCATTTCTGCCACTGTAAAGTATTTTATGTGCAGTATCTCTTTATTTGCTTATTCATTTCCTTAAGCATGTATAGTTTCTTTTACTTGTTTTCCTTTCTTTCAAGTTGATCAATGTTATTTCTTTGCAGGTTTCTTTTAGCCCGGGATTTATTTTCATGTTTGTATTTGCTTTAATGTCTAATGGTAGTTGCAGTTGGCTTATTCATTATGTTGCCCTCTTTACTCTGTTTTTCTAGACTAGTTTTAGTGTAGTTTTACAAGTTGGATGCTAACTAATTTATGCTCTCTTTATCATGAATGGCTTATTTTTCAAGAGAACAGAACATTGATTAATTGCAGCTTGTATTTGAGTAGACTTGGCTTTTGATACTAACACTTTTTCCACTTGTTACACATAATCACATATGTAGGAAGCAGTATGTTGGAAAAGGCTTAGTAGTGTTACAATTTGTCAAATAGAGTAGATTAGAGTTTTTATCAATTCTTGGATTTGTCTTCAGCTACCTTCTAATCGTGTTTTATGCAATGGCGGTAGAAGCAGGGAGTTAGAAGGAGATCATCACTAACAACAATCCTTGAAATGATTTTCTTATTTTCTTTTATTTGCA
>APFE030665756.1:40092-66756 GCA_000404065.3 Pinus taeda
TAATAATAATTTATTAATATATAATTGTAACACACCAGATGATATAAAGTTTGGGAAATGGTACACTCCAGGCCCTCTGCTCTCACTACCCTCAACGTGACTTTCGTGAACTGGGTTCTTTTTGCTGCTTTTACCTAACTAATGACTATTAACCAAAATTAATATTTAATTTTTAATATTTTTAATTTTTATTTAATTATGTTGTTTATGAATTATATATAACTAGTCCGCTTCTTCCAAAAGTTTGGTCTCAAAGTATTTTCGCTGGCATTGTTTTTGTGATTGTCATTGGCTTGGAAGGCAAAAATATTGACCTCAGGTTCGCTAAATACTCAATTTAAGTTCTTCTTTTTTTTTTTTTTTTTTTTTTTTTTCAATATTTTTTTTATTTTATCTTTTAATTTTATTATAAAATATATATATATCTATATTATATATATTTTCAAACTAACAATGTTTTCACTCTATTTATTCTACATATTTTTTAAATTAATATAATTTAATTGTTTATTAAGATATAGATTAAGTATATGTATTATATATATATATAATATAAATAATATTTATATATATAATAATATGTAGTTATATAATTTATACATCGATTTTATAACTTTTTTCTTTTTTTTTGAACCAGTGTTGGTCACGTCAGTTGACCCCATAACCTCACCGCATTTATATCATGGACCCTTCGTTTAATTCCATTATAGCGTCTATTAAAAATTTGAAGATTTGGGGTCGGTTTTCCATTAATCTCCACAATCCACGGGTTCTCACAAATCCCATATCTACTTGCAGCATTGCCACCAAAACATGATGACACATATACCCCGTGCCCTTGTTTTGGCATATAGCCCAACGGAGGGCCAGATGCGGATGGCTCATGAACAACGCAGCCGCACCAACCCATGATATGTTTGGTGTCAAAGCCATCTCTAACATCGGTGCCCACAAGAAGCTCCAATTCCAAGCCTTCTCGAAATATCGTCATTTTTAAATTTCCTTGATTGACATCCTTGGACACATCCAGGCGTTGGCAAGCTTTCTCTATGTCAACAAAATTGGTAATTGGCTTCCTGTCAATTGCTAATAGCATGTCCCCTGGCTGCAAGCTATATGCAACACTTGATCCAACCCAACAAATCCTCACTTGAAATACGTATGGTATGATGCGTGTCAACTTTGTAATCCAGTTATCACCTAGTCCAAAACCACGCACATTTAGAAGTAAAATGGGAGCAAGTTCCATCTCTAAGATGCGGACAGAAGGTTTACACATTTTGATTCCATTTATAAGCAAAGGTTGAGCATCAGGAGTTCCATTTATAATTTTGTTGAGCACTTCACTTACAGCATAAATCGGAATTCCTCCAATCCCGTTGCTAGAGAACATTCCCCTGCTCATCGACTAGAACACCTGAATAATCTACCCCAAAATTTGAGTCTACTTTGATAACGTCAATAGTATTGGAAGAAGCCTTAGGCTTTGTGACAACGCACTTGAGTGATTGAGCATTTAAGCCTTGAATCAAAGAAACAAGATATATAACATCGCCTACACGTAAAACAGTGTCAAGAAGAAGAGAAGCTACACGTATGGCCCAAACCCACTTTGGGGCCCCACATGGTGACTTGCATGGAAAATTAGGGGCCATCCCTTAATTCGTCTTTATTAGAACCCTCTCTCTCATCATGGCACTTAGAGGAGTCAATGTGGCCCTCCAAAGGCCCTACAATCATCACAACATCATCAACTCTGACATACGATTGGATGGCTAATTCTTGACTTGTGATACCTACTTGGTCGTCTTGTGACCAAGACTTGTTTTTAGCACATTATTTTATAATTTTGGTGGCTCACTAACATAATTCGATTTAGAGAGACTCATATAAATAGAAGTGAGTCTCATTTGTGAGAACTCATCATCATCACTTGGGATTTTCGTCCTGCTTAAGCAATTTTGTTGATTTGGGGTAGCATCAGATGTGCTCTAGCCATGAAAATTGATGGAGAGGCTAAAACACATGAGATCTCCAAGACCCAGAAATGGTTTGGACAGACTATACCGAGTTTCGAAGATATTAAAATAATCAATATTTTTAATGGAGTTCCTAAGTCTAAACTTAGGAAAAATAAAATATTAATGGGTATTAATAAAAAATTGGGTTAGAAGGTTCCAAAAGTCATGGATCAAGCCAAATCTAATCTTAGTCGTTGATTAGAGATTTAATCTCGGTCGTTGAAAGACGAATGAGAAAAGTATAAGAAGAGGCTTGAGGATCAGTTGGAGAACACACCAGAGTGATCAATGATTCATTTTGTTAGAGCGGTGTTTCTAAGCAAAGTTGAATCAGTGATCAGCGGCAAGGGGTAGTGAGTACGAGGCAGAGAGGCAGAGACAGTATTGAGAGACCAACGCAGAAGCAGAGAGAGTGAGAGCAGCAGCCAGTCCAGGCTACGCAGAGCCCAGCAGAGACAAACGCAGAGGCCAGAGGGACTGCGTAGAGGCCAGAGGGACTGCGTCATCTACACAAAGGCTGCTGGAGTGACGTAGAGGGTCCCAGAGGCTGCGCAGTGCCTCAGCAGGCTGACGCAGATGGTCCTGGGGCTGACGCAGGTCAGCGAGAGGCTGACGCAAAGGCCAGAAGAGCTAGCGCTGAGCTTCAGCTGTGTCGGAGAGGGTTTCATGGGACAAGTTTTCTTAATACCTGTTTCCAAATATAGAAGTATTGTTGTTGTGTATTTTTCTCTATCGGGTGAGCCGGTTAGGCACCCAGTTGTACTCAAGGAAATACTACATAATAATAAACCCTCAGAATAGCTGCACGGTTTTCCCGCATTGGGTTTTTCCAGGGACATTTGTCCAAAAATAACGGTGTCACTTGTGTGCTTGTTTTCTTTCAATTGATGATCTGTAGATGTTGTGATTGTATTATGTTTATTTTAGTATTTAAATGTTTTAAATAAATTGTTCAGAATTTACAAGTAGAAGAAATAAACCAATAGAATACAGATTAATTTTCTATCGGATAGGCTTAGACAATTCAACATGGTATCAAAGCATAGTTGCAAATCACAGGAGAGCTGAAGGCATTAGCTAAGCAGAGCATTTGTAGCAGAATTAGTTGTCCCGAGTGACAGTAGTTGATCCTTGCAGAAGCGACATGGGAAGGGTTGACGCAGAGGGACTACGTCATCATTCTAGGCCAAAGAGAGACACGCGGAGGCCAACAGGGCTGACGCAATTGGCTGAAGGAGCTGCTTTGCCGGTGTTAGGATTGCGCAGAGCCAAGAGTCTCAATCCTTCACTTGCTAGGGCGAAGGAAACTGTGGGCAGTTTGCGAGAGCGAAGCTGGTGGGGTACTATGGTTAGAACAGTACTTAAGAAGGCAAGACCAAGGTAGAGAGGGTTGTTGCCGAGGCGAATTTCTAGCCAAGGAATCTGGATCAGTGTTGCAGTTTCACAAACGATCGAAGAGGAGGAACTTGACAATTTGCAGAAGAATTTCCAGGACGGAAATCGGGACTCATAGAGAGTCCAGAAGGGAAGTAGAGAGACTCAGTAGGAGTTGAACCAAGAACTTCTAGGCGGGAAGTAGAGAGACTCGGAGTCGACAAAGAAGAGCAACGAGATTGTCGTGAATGGGCTGAGAGATTAGGACAGGCTAGACGGAACGTCCAACTTTGTGGTATGCAAGGCAAAAATCTTGTCCATTCTAGACAGACATCATAGCAAGGGCTTCACCTTGAGAGTGATGGCTACCCCAATTGAGCCGGTAGCTAATGAAAGGTACGAGGACGCAATGACTAAGGCAAAGTGTATCATCCTTGATGGGGTCAAGGATCATGTGGTCCCACATATTGCCGAAAAGGAAATGGCAAAGGACATGTGGGACACTTTGAAGACATTGGACCAGCATACTTCCGTGCAGAGGAAGATGCTCCTAGAGAATCAGCTAAGGTCATACCAGATGTAGAAGTGAGAGCAGATAGATGTCTTCCTTGGTCAGTTGAAGGAGATTCGTGACCAACCGACTTCCATAGGGGCCACGCCGGATCAGGAGTTGATGGTAAGGATCACACTTAACGCAGTCTCCGAGGATTGGGAGACATTTTTCCAGAGCATACTAGGCTGGACGAGTCTTCCGGATTGGGAAGAACTATAGGCAGCTCTTCGTCAAGAAGAGATTAGACAACTGACCAAGGACGGAGTAGCGGCAAAGGGGTCAAGATCAAGAAGGAAGAGGAAGAGGATGCAGCTCTAGCATCTGCGAAAAGCAGGAGAAGAGGAAGAAGAAGGACCTCTCCAAGGTTAAGTGCTTCCATTGTGGGGAACTAGGTCACTATGTGAACAAGTGTCTGTGGAAGAAGAGTAAGGGAGAGGCTTCTGACTCGAAGGAAGCGCCAGCGAGGACAGAGAAAGAAGTCGAGGAGGATGACGATTGTGCCATGAGTGCTCATGTGCCACTTGAGAAGAAGTG
Source organism: Pinus taeda (assembly GCA_000404065.3). Lineage (NCBI taxonomy): Eukaryota > Viridiplantae > Streptophyta > Pinopsida > Pinales > Pinaceae > Pinus > Pinus taeda. The sequence goes on from APFE030665756.1 coordinate 44,575, forward strand.
GGGCGACATCGAGCTATAGTCAAGAGGACTACAGACGATGAGGGGCAAGATCCTTGAGCTACCCAACATCTTGGATTATACCTTGCTACGAGAGCCCCGACGAGAGAGTAGCAGGACTGGCAGATGTCGGTAGAGACAGATGGGGATGGGGATGGGGCGGTAGAGAGTGCTACAGTGCAGGAGCCCCTAGGCAATGCAAGGCTAGCAGGCTGCAATAGTGCGAGAGGCAAGGGAGTGATGCAACGTTGCAGGATGGCACAGAGAGGTGTGCAACGGCGCGAGATGCAGGGAGTTGTTGTAGCAACGCAGAGCTCAGTAGAGGGAGCACTTGTTAACAGCAGAATCAGCGTCAGCATCGAGAGTGTTTCTAGCCTGAAAGGGATGTCAGAAGTTGGGTGGATCAGTTACTTACTTCTCAGTAACTGAGTTGCAGTGTAGTAGTGCTTAGCAGTAGCACGATGTAGCATGATGAGAAGGGGTTACAGTGCAGATGCAATGCTGGGAGGATGGACCAGCAGCAGCACAGATGTAGCGGTGGCAGTGGCAGGGCAATGGGCAGCGTTCAGGATGCAGCAGTGCAGAGGATGTTGGGCGGGGAGGCCTAGCATCAACATAGGTACAGGGGCCGAAAAATCAGAGTGATGCTCAGTGAGGACTATTACTAAAGCACAGTCCTTGATAAGAGGGAGTGTTGATTTGGGGTAGCATCGGATGTGCTCTAGCCATGAAAATTGGTGTAGAGGCTAAAGCACATGAGATCTCAAAGACCCATAAATGATTTGGACAAATGGTACACGGTTTGGGAGATATTAAAATAGTTAATATTTTTAATGGAGTTCCTAAGTCTAAACTTTGGAAAAATAAAATATTAATGGGTATTGATATAAAATTGGGTTAGAAGGTTCCAAAAGTCATGGATCAAGCCAAATCTAATCTTAGTCGTTAATTAGAGATTTAATCTCGGTCGTTGAAGGACCAATGAGAAAAGTACAAGAAGACGCTTAAGGGTCAGTTGGAGAACACACCAAAGTGATCAGTCATTCATTTTGCTAGAGCGGGGTTGCCAAGCAAAGTTGAATTAGTGATCAGCAACGATGGGCAGTGAGTACGAGGCAGAGAGGCAGAAATTATACTGAGAGACCAGCGCAGAAGCAGAAAGAGCGAGAGCAGTAGCCAGTCCAGGCTACGCAGAACCCAGTAGAGACAACGTAGAGGCCAAAGGGACTGTGTCATCCACGCAGAGGCCGTTGGAGTGATGCAGAGGATCCCAGTGGTTGTGCAGTGCCTCAGAGGGTTGACGCAGAGGGTCCTAGGGCTGACGCAGATCAGTAGGACGCTGACGCAAAGGCTAGAAGGGTCAGCGCTGAGCTTCAGTTGCGTCCGAGAGGGTTTCGTGGGACATGTTTTCTGAATACCTGTTTCTGAATATAGAGGTATTGTTGCCGTGTATTTTTTCTCTGTCGGGTGAGCCGGTTAGGCACCCAGTTGTACTCAAGGAAATAGCATAATAATAAATCTTCAGAATAGTTGCACCGATTTTCCCGCATTGGGTTTTTCCGAAGACATTTGTCCAAAAATAACGGTGTCACTTGTGTGCTTGTTTTCTTTCAGTTGATGATCTGTAGATGTTGTGACTGTATTGTGTTTATTTCGGTACTTAAATGTTTTAAATGACTTGTTCAGAATTTACAAGTAGAAGAAATAAACCAGCAAAATACAGATTAATTTTCTAACAGATAGACTTAGAAAATTCAACAAATTTCGCTCTTTTTCTCTTGGATCTTTTGGAGTATCTTGGATGCACTATGATATTTGGAGCCGATTTTTGATCTTGTCTTGGAGTTACTTTTTGAATATGGATGGATATATTGCATGGCTATTTTGTAAGTTCTCATATTGGTGAAATTTTTCTTTGCAAATTCTCTGATGTATGTAATTATTGCAACTAGAGTCAATGCATTGTGCTTTGATTTTGTTGAAGATAATTTTGAAAGTTATTTGGTTCGCTCTTGCATATATTATTCATAGTATAGCATACAATGAATGTTCCTAGTGATGAAATGTTATTTTCTTCATGAAACCCCATATTCTAATAGTAGGTAATTGTTGAAATGTGGCAGCTAGGGAATCATCTTTTGACCTCCTTGAGGACAAATTTGGCTTCTCTAATGCATCTAAGACTCCATAAACCCAAGCAAGAAGGCACTAGCCTAAGTCGTTCGTTGATCAGCTTCCCTTTCCTCCTTTTCTCCTCCCAAATTTTCGCCCCTTTTCCTGGGATGATTAGCTAGGGAATCAAGTGAAATCTATTAGAGGGTAAATTTCTGAATTCCGCTTGGATAGGACTCTTCCTTGAGTTTTGTCTAGAGGATCTTCAATTTTGGTGGATTTCTCACAGTTATCCGTCCATAAATTCTTGTGCCCTAGGTGTGCCCAAGAAGGGAAACCTAGCTTGTATTTCCTTGGATAGGTCGCTTTCTTGACGGTTATATGAGCATAGTATTCGTTGGAATAAATCTCAAGTAACCCTTTCTCTTCCCTTACCTTGACCTTGTGAGTAACTTGCAAGCATTTCTTCCCACAATCATTTATAAAACCCTAGGTCTAGTGCAAGTCTTCCTTAGGTCTCTCCAAGAGAGCGAAAGGCATTTTGGAAGTGTTAAATCATCACATAGAGCTCCTTTGAGAGGTCCTATAGTAAAACTCCCTCGAGACTTGTCATCTTAGCCTAGCTTCAGTGCATAAGGTTCAGCGATTTTAAGTTTTTTATTTAAAAGATTCAAGCGCTCTGACAATTGGATTGTTAGCACCAATTTGAAAATGTCGAATAAAGGCGCTGACAATTGGATTGTCAGCGAAAATTCAAAAAACATCAAACTTAAGGCGTTGAAGGTTGGATTGTCAGCGAAAATTCAAAAAACATCAAACTTAAGTCGTTGATGGTTGGATTGTCAGCGAAAATTCAAAAAACATCAAACTTAAGGCATTGACGGTTGGATGATCCGAGATCCGCAAACTTGCAATAGATCTGCTATTGATAATAAGAGATCTGTGACTGATAATAAGAGATCTACCAATCATTATAATAGATCTGCCAATCTGCAATAGATCTGCTACTGATAATAAGAGATTCGCTACTGATAATAAGAGATCTGCCAATGATAATGAGAGATTTGCAAATATGCAATAGGTCTGTTATTGATAATAAGAGAGATAAATTATTGATGCGAAGGCTTGATCACCAATGTGAGAGTTGTTGATTTTGGGTAGCATTAAATGTGTTCTAGCTCCGAAATCGTTTGGAGAAATTCCACACAGATTGTGAGTTATTAAAATAATTAATATTTTTAATGGGGTTCTTAAGTCTAAACTTAGGAAAACAAAAATATTAATGGGTATTAATAAAAATATGGGTGAGACATGGATCAAGTCTGTTTTAATCTTAGTCGTTGATTCATCAACAAGAAAGTATAAGAGGAGGCTTGAGGGTCAGTTGCAGATACACCAAGTGATCAGTGAATTCGATTTTGCCGAGAAAATCGAATAAGTGAACATTCAATTTTCTGCAAAGTACATTCAATTTTCTGCAAGTACATTCAGTTTTCTGCATAGAACTTTCAAATTTTTGCAAAGAACTTTTAAATTTCTACATAAAACTTTCAAAATTTAACAGCTTGCCTCTAAATTTGAAATGAAATACCTTGGGATGATGCACTTCTTTTTGGGCCTGGAGGTATGGCAGAGACCTAGTGAAATTATTCTCTCCCAAGGGAAATATGTTGTAAAGCTATTGGAAAGGTTTGGAATGGTAGAGTGCAAATCCATGACCACGCCCATGGAGATGAACTTCAAGAAACTTTGTGGTGATGAAGTCGGACCTGATTTATCTAATCCATGTAAGTATCGTTAGTTGATTGGAGCATTGATGTTCCTAGTGAACACTCATCCTGATATTTGCTATCTTGTAAACAACTTGAGTAAATTCACGACCAAGCCTTTACATAATCAATGGGTCGCTGCTAAGCATGTGCTTAGATATTTGCATGGGACAATTAATTTCGGCCTTCGATATATTGTTGGCAACATAAAGTTGCATGGTTATATTGATGTTGATTGGGTAGGCAACATTGTGGACAGAAGAAAAAAAATTCAGGATGTTGTTTCATTTTGGGATCTACCATGATTTCTTGCATGAGAAGGAAATAGAAATCAGTTACTCTCAGTTCCGCAAAAGCTGAGTATATTGTTGCTAACTTAGCTAGTTGTGAAGTTGTCTTCTTAATAAAACCCTTTGCATAGTATTTGAGCAAGTCTTGGATACTACATTGATAATCCATGATAATATGAGTGGGATTTCGATTCTCTGAGAATCTTGTATTTCATGACAGATCCAAGCACAACGAAATCAGATATCATTTCATTCAAGACATGGCATAGAGAGGAGCAGTGCGACTCCACCATATTTAAACTGATGAGTAGATTGTTCATACACTTACCAAAGCACTACCGAAGAAGAAATTTCTAGTCTTCGAAGATATGCTTGGATTAAGGGATGTACCTCTTCCAGGTTAAAGACTCGACTAATCAAGAACACTGAGATGTGTGCTCTCCCCCCGGGTTAAGCTCCCAAGGATCAAGAATTGAGCTAGTGAGCTCCTAGGGATGAAGGACCACAAATCAGGAGTATGCCCCAGTCATGCAACTTATTTCCCACCCATCTGGCTAATCGGTGTTGGCTACTTGTGATAGGATGGTGATCCTTCTCAGTCATGGTAAGTTGTATCTCACTCAAGTTCGAAGATGTTGGTGTTCTTGAATAGCATAGATGTTTGTGTTCTTGAACAACGTGGATTCTTAGCCTTTGAGCTGAGCTATTGTAGATTCTTAGCCTTTGAGTTGAGCCATTGTGGATTCTGTAACGAATAAAATATATAGATAATATAAATATAATGTAAAAGATAATAATCATAAATAATAGTTAGTTGAGCTAGTAATTAGGTTGAAAAGGCATGTCTAATAGGACATAAACTTCATAAAGAGACACTTGCTTGATATATAAGCAAGCCTCTTGTTCTCATTTGTAAATCATTCATTCTTATTCATTTTATTTAATATAATATTTATATCCTAAATGGATATCTTGACATTCCAAGTCTTTTGGAGTAATTAGAAGGAACTTTGTTTGCTTCATTTGGTATCAGAGCCACATTTGGCTGATCACCAGGCCTTTGGCTATCAACCTATCATCAACCTTGTTGTTGTCATAATACAAGCGTTTCACCACACATTGGGAGATTCTCCATTTTTTTTAGGTCTTTGGCCATTTGCTACTATATATATATATATATATATATAATATATATATATATATAAAATAAAGAATAAGAAGAAGGGTATATAAAAAAAAAGAGGAAAGGAAATAATATATTCTGAACAAACAAAAAAAGTGAAAAAAAAAAAATATATATATATATATATATATATATATATAAAAAGGTTTACAATTATTGATAAAAGTGCATAATAAAGATAAGCAGGAACCTTTTCAAGTATATTTAAAACTTTTTACGTGGAGAAGCCCGTGGTTTTAGAAACCAATGGTAATTGCCTGTGGTTTTAGAAACCAGTGGTAACTTTTACATTTTACGTGGAGAATATCAATCGAGGTTTTAGAAACAAAACATGGTAATTGCCCATGGTATTTTAGAAACCAATGGCAATTGCCCGTGGTTTTAGAAACCAGTGGTAAGTTTTACATTTTACGTGGAGAACATTAACCGAAGTTTTAGAAACAACCCATGGTAATTGCCCATGGTATTTTAAAACTAAAAGATATTTTGATAACATTGGAGAAAAAATGTGTGATCTAAATAATTTTAATCGTTCAAATCTAAAGATTGCGACCATGCCAAGAGTCACGTCTCATCCAAATTTTCTGAGAAAAAAAAATATTATTATAATTATAAAAAGGGATACTATATAAGCCTTTATAGTTACATATAAGGAAAAGTGGGTCTCAAAAAAGTAATATATATATTTTATATAATTTATAATTTATAATATATATAATTAAATTATATAATTATAATTATAAAAATTATAAAATAATTATATTATATAAAAATTTATAAAAAGGGGAGAATTATATAATAAAAAAAAGAGGAGAGAGAATATATCATATAAAAAAAAGAGAAATATATCATATAAAAAAAATAGAAATAAATAAATTGTTGAAAAAAAAGGAAGATAAAAGAAGTGAAAAAAAGGAATCTCTAAGAAATGAACAAAAAACAATTCCAAAGAGATGTAAAACAAGACATCACATTACTTAAGCAACAATATGCTGGACTTGTGGATATGCATTACAAAGAAATAATGGAAAAGGACAAAGAAATTTCTCGTCTGACCACGTCGAAAAATTATTGGCACCAGTGAAGAAGACTAAAGTCTCAAAGAAAGAATTCAAGCAGCATTTATTAGAACAAGAAGAGGAAAATTTACGTTTAAAGAACCTTAATAAAAAATTATTAGAACAAATCAGAGATCTAAAAGACGAAAAACTTAAAATTCAAAACACTGAAAATAAGGTTGATGAATCAAAAACCAAAGAACTTTTATGTCTGAAAAGCCATAATCAAAGTCTGCTCAATCAAACTAAGAAACTTAAGGAGGATAAGAAAGCATTAAAAGATAAGTTGGAACAACTCACTCAAGAAGAAGTCTCGAAATCTCCAATCACAACAGTTCAAGTTGAAAATAAGGGAACGAATACCGATCCAATGAATATGACAACTCAAGAAAACAAGTCAATTGAAGAAACGACACACGTAGATGTCGCAGTTCAAACAATGAACATCCCAAGTGAATGTTCCATAACCATCTCAACAACATATTTGCCAGAAGAAAATATAAAAATTGGCACATGCCCAATAAGGAGAAATCAAACCAAAAATGCTCCATATCGACATCTGAATCATGAGAGTAGACAACTCAACCATGCTACGTATCGCGACCGTTCAGACCAAAAACAACAAATTGATGTTTCAGAGAATAATGACGTAAAATCAATCCAGTCTTATGCTAACAAGTCGTTACAAAATTCTAGTGATCAGAGTACTATACAGAAGATTAATCTGGGATGGTCTGATCCCTTCTCAGTGCGACAATTTTGTTTGTCACTAAGAAGATCATATCAACTTGTATCGACAAGGATGACTATTCTGAGAGAGAGGCGTTCGAAGTCGAAAAAGAGATCGAGCCTTTTTCATCGACAAGCTTTGAAGACAGTTTTTTGAGGAAGAAGGCAATGTAATGAATAAAATATATAAATAATATAAATATAATGTAAAAGATAATAATCATAAATTAATAGTTAGTTAGCTAGTAATTAGGTTGAAGAGGCATGTCTAATAGGACATGACTCTTCATGAAGAGACACTTGCTTGGTATATAAGCAAGCCTCTCGTTCTCATTTGTAAATCATTCATTCTTATTCATTTTATTTAATATAATATTGATATCCTAAATGGATATCTTGACATTCCAAGTCTTTTGGAGTAATTAGAAGGAACTTTGTTCGCTTCAGATTCTTAGCCTTTGAGCTGAGCCATTGTGGATTCTTCGGCTATGTGTTGAGCTATTATGGTTTCTAGTCTTATTGACTGAGTAATACTCATTCCAGGTGGTAGCATGAGTCTCCCTGATGGTATTTGTTCCAGATTGTAGCATGTGACTCCCTGATGCCAAGTGGAAGCATCTGGCTCCCGATGATTATTTGGACTAGGTTGAAGCTTGAGACTCCCTAGTGAAGGTTTCTTCGCCTTTATTTGGTTGAGCTTGGATTCAAGGTGATAGCAATAGCTCCCCTGTCCTGACTATTCTTCTTTACATTCGAGAATGTTCAGCATGAGTCATGATGATTTGACAAGTACAACAGTTTTAGCTTTATTGATGGAAATTTCTCCCTAGTTGAGAGGAAGTGTTGAACTTTTGAGCAACTAGGGAGAAATTTTTTCCCTAGAAATCACTTTATGTGGTTAACCCGTATCACCCTTGAAGCGAATTATTTCTTAAGAGCAAATTAATTTTCATAAGAGAAAAAGTTATTTCAAAAATATTTTATAAAGCAATTAGTCATGTGCAAAATAAAATCACTTAAGTTATCTAATTCGAATGGATCACTCTAGGAGGCTTCCAAAACACTTAATTTTAATCAATGAATGAATTGAATTGATTTACAATGAGCAATGAAGCTCAATAAATAATACAAACGTATTTACAGAAATAGAAACAGCAAGTTTCTTCTAAGAAACTGCTAATCAGATCACAGACGATCTTATCCGATGAGCATTAAACACTAAAAATGAATTGAATTGATTTACAATGAGCAATGAAGCTCAATAAATAATACAAATATATTTACAGAAATAGAAACAGCAAGTTTCTACTAAGAAATAGAAACAGCAAGTTTCTTCTAAGAAACTGCTAATAAGATCACAGACGATCTTATTCGAATGAGCATTAAACACTAAAATAGCATTATTCTAATACCCTCCCTTAATGCTCAATCTATTTACAACACCTATAGACCCTCTGAATTTTACAAATTTATCAGGACCAAGGGGCTTGGTGAAGATGTCTGTTGGCTGCTCCGTTGTGGGAACATACCAGCAACTGAATGGACCCATCTTCAACAAGTTGCCGAACATAGTGACAATAGGTTTCCACATGCTTTGTTCGTTCATGGAAGACTGGATTCTTAGCAAGTTTGAGCACTCCCTGATTATCACAGAACAAGGGAGTAGGACCTGCCTGGGAAACATGCATATCCGCAAGCATACGTCGAAGCCAGACTGCCTCACAAGATGCCTTAACTGCTCCTCGATACTCTGCTTCTGTCGAAGAGAGAGCCACTGCCTGCTGCTTCTTACTAGTCCATGTGACAGCACCGGATCCCAGACTAAACACATACCCAGCTATAGATTTACAGTCATCAACTGAACCGGCCTAGTCATAATCTGTGTAACCACTAAGTGTAGGATCAGAATTTTGAGTGTACAGAAGTCCATAATCAAGAGTGTCACGCACATAACGCAGCACATGCTTCGCTACTATCCAATGATCAGCCTTAGGAGCTGACATGAAGCGTGAAATGTAGCTCACTGCAAAACTGATGTAAGGTCTAGTGGCAGTAAGGTAGATGAGGCTGCCCACTAATTGCCTGAATAAAGTTTCATCCACAAGTGGTGAGGATGACTAAGCTGAAAGTTTGAGCCCTGGTTCCATAGGAGTCGTGGCAGGTTTGCAATCCTGCATTCTAAACCTGTCCACAAGATTTCTGGCATACTTGGATTGAGAGAGAAAGATGTTGTTCTCAGTCTGCCAGACTTCAACCCCCAAACAGTAATGAAGAAGTCCCAAATCTGTCATATCAAATGTGATGCACGAATCTTGTTTGATCCCATGGATCAAATGTGCTGAACTACCAGTAATGATAAGGTCATCCACATAGACAACCACAAACAGAATTTCATCACCAGTATGCTTGATATACATGTTTGCATCAGATGGACTCCACTGAAAGGCATGATCTATTACGTACTTATCAATTTTCATGTACCAAGCCCGAGGAGCTTGTTTCAGACCATAGAGTGCTTTGAGTAATCTACAAACTTTTTGTTCTTGACTAGCAACCTTGAATCCTGGAGGTTGCGTCATGTAGACTTTTTCCTGTAAGTCCCCATTTAGAAAAGCAGTTTTTACCAATGTTGCATTAATCGTTATCGGGATAACATCGGCGCGAGGAAAAAATCGGAAAAATTTGTAATTATCAGGAAAAAATCGTTTGGTACAAAAATATTCAATTTTTTTCATTTTTTTTCAATTTTTTTTAATATCTAAACCATCTACAGCATAAAATAAATACATTGACACATAAATATAATAAAAGAACTAATATATAAAATGTTTAATATAATTTCTAGTGCTAAAATCACACATAACATTGAATCATGTCCTCAATAGTAAGTCCTGACTCCTGAGTCCCAACTCAGCCTCAAAATATCAACAAAAAATATAATAATGTATCTCATCATGTCATAATGTCATATACAATAAAATGAAGAAAATAACTAAAGTCTAATCCTATTGATTTCCTCTGCCCCTCTTGCGAGAAGATGCCACAGATTTCCCTTTCCCTCTAGATGTAGATGTTGGTGCTGGTGAGTTGGCAGTGGAGTCTGCTATGCTCTAGAAGCTGAAGAACTAGAAGTAGGAGCTATAGGAGGTAGACGACATCCTCTATTGGTAGCAGGGGTAGCCTGGGCAGGTGGTGTCACCTGGAAACATTACAATCTCCCAATCCTGAAATCCTGAAAAACTGATAGGTCTGCTGGATTTTGAATGAAATCTAAAATTCTACTTTCTCCATATGAAATCCAATGAGGCCGGAACCACTCTCAAACATCCTGAGTCATTTCATGGTAATGTTAAAAATTTAAGTAAAAGGATGAAAATGAAGATTAAGGAGAATGTCACTTTTACTTTATGAATTTAACATTACCATGAATAGCATATCAATACTAGGGCCTAGACTTGATCATTAAGCTGCCCCACTCAAAAATTATTTGTTTCTTTCAAAAAAAATTGCATTTCAAACATTTAGCATCCCTTAAAAAACCAAAAAAAAACATTATAAAACCTCGTTGCCGAAGACCCCCACGATAATTTCGATTGCTATCGCGATAAATTCGAATTTATCGCGATAATTTCAAATTATCACGATAATTTCATAAAAATCGGCTAAAAAAATTTCCAGCGATAATTTCCTATAATAATCGCGATAAAATCGGCATATCGAAATATCGCGATTTTCACAACACTGCTTTTTACATTCATCTGATGGACTTTCTAACTGAACTGAGCTGCTAAGGCAAGGACGAGCCGTATGGTACTCATCTTGGTTGTAGGAGCAAAGGTCCCCTCATAGTATATGCCTTCCTTCTGCGAGAACCTTCAAGCAACAAGGCGAGCCTTATTCCTGTCTAGGGTTCCGTCAGCTTTGTATTTCACTTTATACACCCATTTGCAGCTAATGGGCTTCTTCCCTGTAGGAAGATCAGAAAGGGTCCAAGTGTGATTCTTCTAAAGAATCTAGAATTCAGCTTCCATAAGCTGTTCCCACTTAGGTATGCCCTTAGCCTTTGAATAGCTTTGAGGCTCAAAAACACTGTGTAGGTTAGCCATAAGAGCAAAATTGATTGTAGGTTGTTGTTTTCTCTTATCTATGTAAGTTCTACCTTCAAGGAGCTCATTATCCCGAAGATCACCAATAGTTTTAGCCCACCATTTAGGCCGGAGAGTAGAAGAACCAATATCAGGAGTAGGTAGAGGAGGCTCGGGAACAACAGGAACAACAAGAGGAGGATTATTTTCCAGAGGAAGCTTGGGTAGTGCATCATCAAATACTGATGTTGCATCATCCCTCCCATCAGGTGGACCTAACGAAAGAAGAATACTATGAGATTGATCCTCAAAGCACTGCTCAGAAGGAGGAGACTTAAAGAACCCTCTGTCTTCATCAAATACTACGTCCCGACTAAAGCTAAGACGACCAGTGTCTATATCTATCAGCCTATAGGCCTTGTGGTGATCATTGTACCCTGTCATCATGAGTTTCTGGCTTTTGGAATCCAACTTAGAGCACTTAGCAGCTGGAATCCAAACATATGCAATCGAGCCAAACACTTTGAGGTGACTGATCTTAGGCTTACGGCCAGACCAAACCTCTTCTGGAGTCTTCCCCTTAACACCTTGAGTAAGTGATCAGTTAAGAAGATAGACAGCAGTAAACACTGCTTCAGCCCAAAATTTGTTTGGAACACTCCTGTGTTGTAACATGGAACAAGCCATTTCAACAATTGTACGGTTGCGACGTTCGACAACACTGTTTTGCTGAGGAGTGTAGGGTGAAGTTAACTGGCGTTCGATGCCATGGGTATCACAAAAGTTGGAGAAAGCAGAAGAACAAAATCCCCCCCCCCCCACCCGTTATCTCTCCTAAGATTTATGATATTACAGCGAGACTCTTTTTCAACTAAGGACTTAAACTTCTGAAAGATACTAAATACATCAGATTTATGTTTTAGAAAGTACACCCACATCTTTCTACTGAAATCATCTACAATAAGCAAAAAACATTTGCAACCAGTAACTGAAGATGTATGCATAGGTCCACAAATATCAGCATGAATTAATTGGAGTACCTTAGATGTGCACCAATATTCTCCATCCTTGAATGAGGACCGATGTCGCTTGCCAGCGTGACAACCGCTACACACTCCCAACTGCCGAGTCTAAATATCAGGTAACCCTGACACAAGTCCCTCCCGAGATAGCTGAGAGAGATATTAAATGTTTAGATGCCCATATCTCTGATGCCACAGAGTGTTGATGGGAGAAACACGAGCTACTAGAGCCACTTCTGGAGAATCACCAGTGTCAAGAAGCCTATATAGGCCATGATCTTCTAGGCCAACAGCAATCGTAAGACAAGTTTCCCTGTCAATAATGGAGCACTTGTGTGTACTGAACACCACATCGAGCTGAGGAGAGTTCCTCATAATTTGGTTGACAGACAGCAAATTAATTTCCATACCAGGAACATAGTACACATTCCGAAAGATGAGTGTGTGTGCCAACCATTGTGTACTCCTCACCTCCACCGAATACCACGGAATCACTGAAAGATGAGAAGTCAGTAAGTCAGTCACGTCTGTGAAAGAAATGACATGATGCACCAGAGTCAATGTACCAGGCAAAAGACGGGGCGTGATCTGAGGACCTCTTAGCAATAAAGGCGTAAAAGGCAGATTCCTTCTGCTCGGAATGTTCTACAACATTCGCTATCTAATGAGACCCTCCCTGTTTCTTCTGTTCAGAAGCAATCCTCTATCAGCAATCTTTCTTCATGTGGCCGAACTTGTGACAATAATTACACTGCACATTTTTCTTCTTAGCGAGATCAAACAGCTGAGAAGAACCTTTCTGCTGAAAGGACTGAGAGGACTGATATTTGGCAGCAAAAGCATTTTCTGAGGAGGTTGATGAATCACCACTACCAAACTGTTGTTTCCAACGATCCTGCTGCAGTTTGGTGCATAACTCCGGAAACTTCAAATCAACATTAGTGGTGGTAATGTTGAGTGTTTCTATGAAGTGTTCATAAGGTTTCGGTACAAAGTGATGACTACCATATCTTCTTCCTCCATGGTCCGACCAATGGCTTCGAGCTGATCTCGAAAATCGAGGCACAGAAAACAATGCACCCAGACAATTCTGACGACTATCCAATTGAGATATCACAAACCCACATAAAATCTGTAATCGGAAACAATTTTTGACAAATGAAAAAGGTAAAATACCTTGGTCGATAAAAACTAAACCATGAATAAGCAACGTTGGACTTGACACTGTATTGGAGAATTGATGTGCGGGAAGAAAGGATACACGTGGAGCCCGCTGTAGAGCTCTGAAGAAAAGATCTTGCCACCATTCAACAACGGCAGCGAGCGGAGGAGGATTTACACGGTGGCCGCAACCTTGGCTACAATTGCCTACACTTTCGGCGTCATAACGTCCCCGCTACTATCATACCTCACCTGCAGAGATTGCTGGAAACGGCAGCCGCAAAACTGTCCAAACCGTGCCGGTAAAGAAGACGGAAGTATTGGCTCTGCCCGTCGGCCAGCAATCACCGGATATTTTGGCAGATCTGGCACGGTTCAATCGCTAGTACAGTTGGAGGACGTGCCTGCGTCGACTAGTTGACAAAGGTATCGTTGGACAGAAACACAATGATCGACTTGCAAGGTGTTGGTATTGGTGACGCTTCGTTTCCGGACGGTGAGAATGCCTTGCGGCTTCCTTCTGTGTCAAGACACAGATTCAGAAATTTCCTTCAAATGTCGTTGTCTTGATGTATTTCAACTTCCTCGCACTGTGAAAATTCATCCTCCTTTGCTCTAATTCTTTCTGCCCTAGCAAATGATGAAACTCGGTGCCAGCGAAATGATGAACTCGACCCTTACAATAATCTTCATCAGTGACACTAGAATGTACTCTGCTCCCGCAATTCAAAACATGTAAACCAGGACAGCAAATTGACCTCCCAAGACTGGCTGTAACTCGTACTCAAAACACAACGAACTCAACCCACGAACAGACCTCTGATAATTGCTAACTCAGCCAGCAAGAGATAACTGTCTCGGCCTCTGCAACAGCGAGACATTTGGCATCAGGACAAGGGTCGAAATGTAGACAAACAATGAAACGCCCAGGTTCGATCCCCACGGCTTACTTCAGGCACTGGTGATCTCAGAACAGAAGCAGGAAAATCCTTCGATTACTGCGCCAATCAGAACGAAACCCCTTGCAACATAGAAATCCACACCCGCTGTAACCCAGAATCAAACCAAATCCGACCCAACACTACACAGACAACTCTGGTATGAAAACCCTCAGAAAAATTGCGGCTCAGAAATTATGATGCCCAGTAAAAAAAAAAAAAAAAAAAAAAAAATTCAGACTCCTAGAGAGCTATTTCGAAATGAAGCAAAAATTTTCAAACAATGAAAAAATTATTTCGAAAACAATACCCGAGCTCTGATACCATAATCAATGAATGAATTGAATTGATTTACAATGAGCAATGAAGCTCAATAAATAATATGAATGTATTTACAGAAATAGAAACAGCAAGTTTCTACTAAGAAATAGAAACAGCAAGCTTCTTCTAAGAAACTGTTAATAAGATCATAGACGATCTTATCCGAATGAGCATTAAACACTAAAATAACATTTTTCTAATAAATTTGAGGAAGGGATTTTGCCTCAAATATTTCTATATATTGAAGAGAAGCATTCATTTGCAAAACATCGAGTTCTCTCTCTATCTCGCTTTGGTGATCTAACTCTCACATTGGTGATCAAGCCCTCACATCAATAATTTATCTCTCTTATTATCGGAAACAGACCTATTGCATATTTGGAAATCTCTCATCATCATTGGTAGATCTCTTACTATCAGCAGCGAATCTCTTATTATCAGTAGCAGATCTATTTCAAATTTGCAGATCCATTATAATCATTGGTAGATCTCTTATTATCAGTAGCAGATCTCTTATTATCAATAGCAAATCTATTGCAGGTTTGTAGATCTCTGAACATTATTGGCAGGTCTATTGTCCGGTAGATCTATTGTTTGGCAGATCTATTATCTGGCAGATGTATCGTTTGGCAGATTTATTGACAGAACTCAGAACTCTCATTCAGCTCTCACACCAGTGGTTTTTGCTCTTGTTATTTCTTGTTGTTAATGCTCTCGCACTAGAGAAGTATTATTGCAGTTGGTATTGCTCTCACACCAAAAGTATTTAGTTCTTGCATTGATCTTGCACTAGAGTTTGAATGTCGATATATTGCCCTCACTTCAATAGCATTCTAAACTTGCATGTGGAGAATATTGATCTCAATGTTTAGCTCTCGTACTTGTGCACTTTGTTCACGGATTTGTGTCTACTGCTCTTGTTTTGGAAGCCTTTGGAGGGTTGTGGTGGCATTTTGAAGTTATCATATTAAAAAGGGTTGCTACTACAATTGTTTGTTAAACGGGTTTTATACTCTGATTATGTATCTTTGCTGAACATTTGAAGGCGATCTAATAGCAGAGTATTTTAAAATGGGTTTTACCCCATAGTGGGCTTTTTACTTGGTCGTGGACAAAACCCTGTGTCTTGTTGTTCATTGACTGTCTTCTATGGTTTATGATCTCAGAAATTAAATTTTAAGTATGCAAAATTTAACAACAAGGAGGGTAGCATCCCCACTAGAGTTCATTATTATCTCAGCCTAGCTTCAGGATATAAGGTTTAGCGATTTTAAATTTTTTGTTTAACGACTCAGGGGCGTTGACGAGTGGATTATCAGCATCAATTTGAAAATGTCAAATAAAGGCGCTGAAGGTTGGATTGTCAATGAAAGTTCAAAAACCATCAATCTTAAGGCGTTCCTGTTAGATTGCATGCACGGATTTAAAATATATATATATGTGTGTGTGTGTGTGTGTGTGTGTGTGTGTGTGTCAAGTTTTAAAGCACTGACAACTCACGTCAGCAAAGGACCGGGTACGATGACAAGGTGGCGCTGACAAATCAATTGGCAACACTCTTTTTTACTTTGTTTTTTCCTATAAAAGATAGTAACTTTGGTCACGGTTTCCAAACAGTTGGAAATGAAATTTTGAAAACCAAAAGAGGTTTATGTTGGGAATGGGCTCATTTAAAAAAACCTCTCTTGGTTTTTACACAGGTGTAATGGTTTGGAATATTCGAATGAATCCCTCAAGCCCAATTTTCTAGATTTAAATATTAAATAATTTATTGTTTTAATCATCAACTTTGGGCACGTCTTTCAAGAAGTTGAAAATGAATTTTGCAAATCTGAAAGAGACTTTTGTCGAGAATGGACTAATTTACAAAAACCTCTTTTAGTTTTTATACAAATATTCATACAACATTACAAGGTGTTTGGCTATTGTTTCAATCTTGAAGAATTCACATAAGAGAAAGCGGATTTGCAATCCATCTATTATAGAATCATATCAATCAGCATTGTAATAGTGCAAGGCATTGACTAATAGCTCCATCTCTTCATGAGATCATGAGCTAAAATGTTGGCAAGACCAATGATTTATAGACACCTTCATCATTGTCTCTCAAGGTACATACCCAACCGGGTGTTTACTAAGTATGACTTTCTAGGACTATTCTTATCTTGGATTCCCATCCCTCAAAGAATATCGGTCATCTTGCCTACTCTTGTCTTGGGTGCCCCACACATCCTCAAAGAGTATCAGATGCCAGATGATTACACAATCCTCCCATTCTTTCTTCCCAAGCGAAGACAAGAATAATGTGTCTATCTTGTGTCTAAATTTCCATTCATGGCCTTCATCTAGACTTACGATTATTAGTCCTGGTCTAGTGCATGACCCATGAGATGGAAAAACACAATTGTCACTCTTTTGTAATCAGGGGTGATCCAAAACTCCCTCTTGATCAGGGACCTGTCAGAGCTCCCTCTTAACTAGGGACTCTTTCATTCATCAACAACTTCCTCTTTGTGGTTCCTTCAGCTGCTTGATCTCCTTCCTTTCTTTGATGTCATGAAGTCTTTGTTCGAACTTCTTCTAAGTAGGGCACCATCCATCGATCACTTTCCTTTCTGGTTTATCATGTCTTTGTTTTCTTCGAGGAAAGTGTTTTTCTTGCCATACATTAGGTTTTCTTGTCATCTTGCTACTCCATTGTCATTTGTCCATGCTTTGGAATACTCTTCTCATGGATACTTCATTTTGATATTGCTTCAACATTGTTTTTTCTTTTGTTGGATGGCCTCTTTATCACGACATCTTTGTAGAGTAGAATCAGTTATTTGCATATTTCATATCTCCAAGGTCTTTATAGGTATCAAGGGTCCTTCCTTTCTTTGTCAGAGTTGTCCTGCCTTCTTTCGGGAGATATCTTCAAAGTATCTTGTCAGATAGTGATTCTTGGTGATCATGGTGTTCCTCACATGCTTGAGATCTTTCTTCATTCGCTTCTTCTTAGATAGATAGGTCAACCATATTATGCTTCTTGTGAGAGCATTTCTTCATTGCTTGCTTCTTGGACTAGTCAGCGTTTCTTCTTGCTTCATAGTCAGCAATCTTATACTCCTTATGTGAGCATATTCTTTTGTTGACCTTCATTGCATTGTAGTACATGCCTTTGAGCATGTTCTTGGTGAAAGAGATTCTTTCATACTTGATCATGTCATAGAACTATTCCCATGACTCAATAATATACAAATCATAACATGACTAAACTTTGATGCATACATAACTCATCTTGGTTCTCCTTTGATCATCTTAGCTTCATTTGGTTGTCCTTGGTGTGGCCCTTCTTGCTTCATCTTAGCTTGCCTTCATATCATCCTTTTCTTGAATCCCATAAATTGCTTTGGTTTATGAACCTTCTTTTGAAGATTCCATCATAGGATCTTTAAAGACCCTTGCCTTGCAAATATTTCTTTTCTTTCGATGATGGAGGTCTTCTAAGATTCTTAATCATGATCAATTTTCCTTTCATCATGGATGAGGTCCTATACTAGGTATGCTCCTTCTACAAGAATATCTTGAGCTATGTCCATCATGCTCCTATATTCTAGAAGATATTTCTAACCATGCATTTTGTTCTTATTATAAGTGCTACTTCTTCATGAGTATCTAGAACTCTATGTACTCCATGCTTCTAGATTTTAGAAGATGTTTTTAGCCATGCAATTTTATTTTATTCCTACATGCTCCTATCCTACTCAAAACATTGAAAACAGACTTGAAGTAAAGAGTTTCACCTAGTCATAGTAGAGATCTGGACGATCTTCCTTCTTTTGCTTTTTTTCTTCTTCTTTTACCTCTTGAGTCATGTGAGCTTCTTCCCTCTTTCTTTTGTTGTTGTTGTCCTTCTTAAGCTTAGGACAATTCCTTCTGTAGTGTCCATATTCTTGGCATCCAAAACGTTGGATTTTGGACATGTCTTTGTTGTTTGTTTGTCATGGACCAGATTTTCCAAATTTTCCCCTTCTCTTGACCATGGTAGCAAATGCTTGCTCCTTTGATCCCACATCTTCCTTTGCTTTAAGTTTGGTTTCCTCTGTCCTGCATAGAGACCACATTTCACTGAGTGCGGTTGCTTCCTTCTTGCCATATATGCTTGATGTGAAGTTGCCCCAATCCTCAGGTAGAGCATTGAGTACTACATTTGTCATCTCTTTGTCAGACATGACTTCCCCATGCTCTTGAAGTTGATCTCTCATTTCAGAGATTTTCATGAAGTAGGGAGCTATTCTTTCCTTTGTTATCTTCATCTTTATACAATTCATTCCTTAGAGATATTACTTCTTCTGTTGTGGATACCGAGAATAGGTCTACTAGCTTATCATAAATTTCTTTTGATGTTTCAAATTTGGAGACATAAGGAATGAGAGAGTCTTTGATTGATTTTATTAGAATCCTTCGAGCTCTTGTCTCATCCTTATTGTACTTAGCTAAGGCTTGAGCTTATTCCTTAGCCAGGATAGTGATATACCCTTTGACATGTTCTAGGAGTTCATTCTCTTTAAGAAGTAAACCAGACCTCTTCTTCCATGTAAGAAAGTTAATGGTACCTACCAATTTGTTGCTTTCCTAGCAAAAAGACATTGATGTATATTCAGAAGTGAAGATTAATCACACAGCCATATCACAAATCCATAAAACCATATGTACAGCAAATTAACTCACAGAACAATAAACTGGTGGAAAAGGCAGAGAGCCATCATGTAGCCTCTCATGCTCATGTAATTCTCACTTATTCAAATAATTTAATAATACATTTAAATACACGAGCAAGTGGTCTTAAGATAGTGCGTCTATCTTAGACTCACTTAGTTGAGACAATTTCTCAACTTACACAATAATTTAGGAGAGCTAGTTGGAGAGAATCTCTCATCCAAACTAGATTCCTTAGTTTGAGGAATTCTCATGATTTTATTAATTTAATTTAATATTTGGATTTATTAATTAATTATTAAGAGAGTGAGGCTAGCATTCCCCCTCTCGATGATAAATCCAAAACGAACAAGGAACCATCTTCCAAGTTCTCAAGTTGTTCCTCAAAAAAACATTTGCTTGAAAAACCGCCAAAACTGGATGCTGATAAAACTCAAATCTGAAGAGAACATGAATCAACTACATGTCGGATTCATCTCTAAATGTTGTTTGACAACTCCATCATGTGCCAAGCTACAAAAGGATCCAACTGTCCTTTGCTTGAAAACAGAATCCGATGTCCACTGACACAATTTGATGAACACCCACTGGCATATTTCACTGATGATGATCGCCTAATGGCTGATGAAGATGCCCACTGGCTGCTTCGTTGATGTTGTCGAGACTTTCAGTTTGACAACCACTTGTCAATTTCATTGACATTTTCCCCCCTTTGTCCGCTGAAAGGAGAGACAATCTTCTTCAAATTATCTCTGAATTCTGAACTCCCCCCTTCAGGTGTAGGAGAGTTTCACTGTGTACTCCCCCGTTCAACTGCACGAGAGTACCATCTTCATTTGATTGTTGGCTACAATATGTGTGAGTGAATCCGATTGTAAAACTTGTACAATCTTCTGGCTGTGGATGACCATTCCCATGGATCAATCCATGAATCATCGATT
The DNA here is from genome assembly GCA_000404065.3 of Pinus taeda. Taxonomy (NCBI): domain Eukaryota; kingdom Viridiplantae; phylum Streptophyta; class Pinopsida; order Pinales; family Pinaceae; genus Pinus; species Pinus taeda. The sequence continues at coordinate 64,882 of APFE030665756.1, forward strand.
TTTAATCTTGCAGGTTGGTCTTGTTTGCAGCATTTCTCTAATGAATGATTCTGCTTCCACAATGGTGACAAGGATGGAGATCAAAACAATGATCTTCCAGATGACTGGTTCTTTGACAATGAGAACATTTCGGTTTGTCTGCAACTTGAGTTTGTGTGCATTTCTGTTGGTCTGCAAGTTGCTGAGAACATGCTGAGGTGATTTGTTCAAGTAATCCGGCATTGACGAACTGAATGGGGTTTGAATAATCAGGGATATGTAAGTTGTCATTATCTTTGACATATCCTAAACCGCATTGATTTCGATTACTTTGAATTTCTTCCCATGGCTTGGTGATGGGTTTGGAAGAAAGTTGAACTGGAACAACTTCAACACTTGAAGCTAGTTGGATGAATGAAGTCGAATGATCAGTTGGCTCTGGATTGGTCAAAGACTTGGAAGCAACACGCTTCTCTTGCAACTCAATTCTCTGCAGTTGTGACTCCAGTTGAAAGAACTCAATCGTTTCATGTGCATGTTGAAGATGCACTTGAATGTCAGCAAGAGTGGTTTTGCTGATGTGAACCATGTCGTCAGCTGAACATAATATTAAATTGTGAAGAGTTTGGGACAGCTGTTATGAACATAATTATATAAAAATAAATAAAAATAGATAATAAATAATAATCATAATAATATAAATATAATAATAAATAAAAGTAAATTAACTAATGATTAGTTAGTTAATAATGAAAAGGCATGTCTTAGAGACATGCCTGTTTGTGAAAGGGTACTTACCTGGCTATAAATACAGGACCCTCATTCTCATTTGTACTCGTCCTACATCAATTCTTTATATAATATACAATTTACACTTACTATCCTATGATGGATGTATTTGTCTACGAAGTATTTTAAATATTTTCATTGCATAGACGACTTTTGGTCATTACATTGGTATCAGAGTTGTTCGATCCTCTGGTCGCCCAACCGCTGCACAAATTCGTGTTCTCTGATCCAGGTCTTTGACTATCAAATTCATCAACATTGTTTTCGTTGAAGCATTTCGCTACAAGAATTCGGAGTTTCTCCATTTCACTATCAAGCATTTGGCCATTCAATAATAATAATAATAATAATAATAAAATTAATATATATATGGAGAGAAAATAAAAAGTCAAAAAACAAAGATTAAAAAGAAAAAAAGAAAAAAAATCAAATTCGAAAAAGAAAAGTACATATAAAGATTACCAAAAAACGATTTAAAAAATAAATAAATAAAAAAGGTTTTACATTATTGATAAAAAATACATAATAAGATAGGAGAGAATCTTTCCAAATATATTTAAAACTATACGTAAGAGAAGTAAGAGAAGGAACAGTAGATAACATTATCTTGATTCTTCATTAAGTGGTCTACAAGCCCGTGGTTATAGAAGCCCATGTTAATTTTTACTTAAGGAATACAAAATCTCTTTATGTGAATGGTAAGTTTTACTTTTTACATGGAGAAGCCCGTTCTTTTAGAAACTCGTGGTAATTGCCCATGGTATTTTAAAATTAAAAGAAAAACAAAAAGAATACAAAATCTCTTTACGTGAATGGTAAGTTATACTTTTTACGTGAAGAGTAGATAATATTATTTTGATTCTTCATTAAGTGGTTTACAAGCCCATGGTTTTAGAAACCAATGGTAATTGCCCATGGTATTTTAAAAGTAAAAGAAAACAAAAAGAATACAAAATCTCTTCATGTGAATGGTAAGTTTTACTTTTTATGTGGAGAACATTAACCAAGTCAAAAGTACATAAGTGAACATATATTTTATAATATACGCCAAAGGTGAATAGCCACGTTTCATTAGGGTTGTAACTTTTCAAAAAGAAAAAGAAAAAA
>APFE030665756.1:66766-85021 GCA_000404065.3 Pinus taeda
AAAAAATAAAGTCAGAAAATTATTGAAAATATATATAAGTACAAAGCTTGTATTATTATAAAAGGTTACATGAGGAGAAAATATCTGTTAAGAGTTTACGTTAAAGTGAAGTTGAATTGAAGTTTAACGAGTTATATGAAATTTTAAAAATAAATACAAAGGACAATAAGATATTTAAAAGAAGCCAATTGAAACAATATTTAAATATTCTTTTTAAAATACAAAAGGAAAAAAAGCCTAAGTAGAATTATATAAAAATAATACAAGGGAGTTTTGAAATATTAAGGATAATAGGAATTTGGATTAAAAGGAGTTGTGAAGAATTATATATATATATATATATATTAAAAAGGCACTTTTAAAGGAGGCTTGAAGTACAAAGTCCAAAGGAACTTTAAATATAATACCTTAAGTCATCACGACAAAACAAATGGGATCAATCATTGAAAAAAAAATGATGGAGCTCAGTTCTAAAATGATGAAGGAAGAAAGGTTTTCCTATAATGGTCTTTCAGTTAAGATCATAGAGTAATTACATTAAAAGGAAATATCCAAAGAAAAGAAGTTAATGTCGCCATCAACCCAAAAAATGATAAAAATTATATCAACATCAACTTGGCAAATCAACTATTAATTCCAGAGCTAAGCATTGGTGTAAAGAAAAATATTTTTGACCAAAACGAATATAAAATTAGTGATCTACAAGAGGCAATAGGTCATTATGACTACATATCTCAATTTCATGTTGTAAGGACAGATAAAAACACTAACATCATATTCGGTCAACCCTGGTTTAACGATTTGGGTACATTCATGTTAAACATAAAGAAACAAGTTTTGACGTTTCCTTATAAAGGGAAGATGGTCATGTTTCGAGACATAACAAGTAAATCAAAATCAATAAAATCTTCATTAGAAGACCTTAAGGATATCTCAGACTTGATGTTTCAAGATAACAAAAAAACGATATCAAAGAAGCAAAAATAGCTTGAAGAAGTCATTTGCAGCGAAGACAAAGAAATTTCGCGCCTCAGAGTTCACCAAGAAAAACTACTCGAACAAGTCAAGAAAGATCAAACATCAAAGAAGGAACTCAAAGAGCGTTTATTAGAACAAGAAGAAGAAAATTTACGTTTAAAGAACCTTAACCAAACATTAGTAGAACAAATCAAGTGTTTAAAAGACGAGAAGCGTGGAGGCCAAAATAAAGTTGACTCAGAGAATGAGGAATACTTACGTCTCAAAAATCATAATCAAAATCTGCTCAAACAAATTAAAAAACTTAAGGACGAAAAGAAATCAATGACGAATAGGTTCAAAGAACTTGTCGCAAAGGAAGCATCAAAATCCCCAGATGTAACAGTCCAAACTGAAGAAACAAACATCAATACCACTAATCTCGTAGTTCAGGGAAATCCAAACCCTATTGAAGTAAAAACGTACTCAGAGGTTGTCATTCAAATAGAGGAGACACCAAATAAGGATTCAATAGTTAAGTCAACAACAACAATGCCTAATGGAAATCAGAAAACTGCCATAAAAACGTTTAAGGAAGTTCAAACAAGAAAAATTCCTTATCTACATCCGAATCACAAGAGTAGACACCTTAATCAATCTACAAATCTATATCGCACAGAACATAAACAAACTTATGTTTCGAAGAATATTGAAGTGAGCTCAATCCGGTCATATGATAACTATTCACCACACATCTCCAAGGATCAAAATATTCCCCAGAAGATTAATCTAGGATGGTCCGATCCGTTTTCAATATGACATTTCTGTCCATCACTCAGAACATCATATCATCTTGTATTAGCAAAGATAAAAGCTCAGAACAAGAAGATATTCTGAACAACAGAAGATATCTGATTCTTCATCCGTAGGCTTTGAGGACAAAGCTTTTTGAAGGAGAAGGCAATGTTATGAACATAAATTATATAAAAATAGATAATAAATAATAATCATAATAATATAAATATAATAATAAATAAAAGTAAATTAACTAATGATTAGTTAGTTAATAATGAAAAGGCATATCTTAGAAACATGCCTGTTTGTGAAAGGGTACTTACCTGGCTATATATACAAGACCCTCATTCTCATTTATACTCGTCCTACATCAATTCCTTATATAATATACAATTTACACTTACTATCCTACGATGGATGTATTTGTCTACTAAGTATTTTAAATATTTTCATTCCATAGACGACTTTTGGTTGTTAAAACAGCTGAATGTGTGTCGCCATGTTGTCTTGCTTACTTTGAAGGCAGGCTTGCTTGGTGTAGAAGTCGTGCTTCAAAATTGCACGCTTGAGTTGATCACTGAAATGACAGGCTCGCTTGTATTGTTTGCTGATTGTTGATGCTTTAAACACTTTCTTGAACTGTTGATTGTACGCTCGCTTGATGACGATTGATTGTTGCACGCACGCTTGCTTTCACACTTGCTTGCTTTAATTGTTTGAATGATGATTACTTAAAACACTAGCTTGATTTGAGGCTCACTTGAACATGCTTGATTGATTACTGACACTTGTGATTTCTTGAATGTACTCACAGAATGTGATGATTTGTAAAAAAAGGAAAGGGTGTCGAAAACTGTCGAAAATGCACCCAAGATACAAATGACAAGTTCAATCTTGATGACTCGGTTGAAGACTTACTGGACTTAATGTATTCACCTGGTTTAATTGATTCCCTATCAACTCAAAGCTCGGGTGTCGGTTTCAACCAAGAATGCACCCTTACAATTCAACTCAATTTGTCTTTGATTACAATCCAACTTAAAAATTATGATTTGCAAGATTTTGTATTGAGCTTATTAAAAAATGGTGCAAGTGCAATTGCCAAAAAATTGTTGTTGAGGTAGATGACAGCATCATTAAGTTGATTGGATGTTGATGTAGAATCGTATTTGACAACTTGATTATGTAGCGTCCTTAACTTGATTGCATTGAGTACATAATGTGAAATGTATTGTCTTATCAAGTTGATGATGTGACGCTTTGTGCTTGTGTACTTAATTGATTATGGGAGCTTTGATTTCATGAGCTTGATCAATGACTTGTATATGTACACTTTTTCTTATGTGCATGTAGTTGTTTTGTTGAAGCATAAGAAAAAGAACATTTTTACAAAATCGACACATGTCATGCACATGCATTCAATACACACCATGTACCTAAGATCCCCTTATTCAATTTCGGGAGGATCTAGGACACAAACACCACAAAAAAATATGTCTTTATTAAATAGTGAATTACATCAACCTTCGCCTTCACAACATTGTAAATAAAATTTCTCAAACAATGAGAACTCCTTGAAACAATTTGTCCTCAAAAATGACTCACCCTTTTTCTTCAACAAAATATGAAAATGACCTCCTTAACAAATACACCTTTTCACCCCATTGCAAGGAAATGATCCCTTACTTTATAAAAAAACCTCACTTGTCACTCCACACTTCAAAAAAGGCACACTTATTGCTCCAAAATTACAAAAATTAATTTAACTTATCTCTCCCATCTTCTTATTGCTCCCATACAAAACATGCATCTTATCACTCCATTACAAATCTTTGCTTTTTAAAATGCTTTTACATAAATCCCATTAAAATATTTTTAGAACTTTATGAAATCACTTAAAAGTGATCTAACCTTGTCTTTCAAACAGTTTTATAATTTATGCATGTAAAAGCATAAAGTAAAATACCCACCATAAAAGATAATTCGTTGAAGACTTTTCAACGACCTTATTCATTTTATTATTTTGCCTTTGACTTAGACATAGGCCACTCCCACATTGCATTGCAAGTCTTCCACGCATATCAGTCTGTCCTCCACACTGGTTGTCGTGACCAAATGCATCATTCACAAAAACATCTGCTAAACCAGCAAGCTGGGTGACAAAGCATTCTAGCTTTTCTCCTTTTTCTTCTCCAGCAAACCAGTGCGGGTTGGGAAGATAGATGCCTCCAATCTTTCTCTTCCTGAGATCACTGACGAGCCAGCTGATATAAGTATCAATGTTCAGAATTCCATCCTTCTCATCGTAATTGAATTTGGGCACCACAAATTTGATGCAGAGCTTGCGTTGCAAGTAAGCTACTACTACATCCACTGATTCATCTTTACATATAGTAATTGTTTTGGTCTTTTTGACATATGGGCGTCCAAAGTGAGTCATCAAAATGGGCCTTCCTCCTCGCTCAGTTATGTTATAGAGGCTTGGTAACGTGACATCGATTCTGCACTGGTAGAGTATTTCACCTTTTCTTAACCACACTGTGATCCACTCGTAACAGAACAATCTTGTCCTTCAAATCAACATCCGGAAGTAATGGCACAACCCCCAACAGAATAATGGGCTTTAAAGAGACCAAATATGACCTGAAGGGGGCTTATATAAGCAACCCAAGTTATCCAAATTCAATAGAATTTGAAGCAGAATATGGTTGTGGTTAGCACCAAGACGATGAAGAATGGGCAGTGGATCAAGAAAATCCAGACACAGATGGGCGTACCGAAAGTGGGTGTTTCCTTCTTGGCAACAAATATGCTCGGACTTTTATGCTCAGACTTTTATATAGAATGTCAGCTCTAAGTTACCACAATCAGCCAAAATATCCAAATCTCTTAAGCAAATTCCTCTAATAGGCCCGCGGTGATGTCCAGAAAAGCTCTTGTCTACTTCAATGCCGGAGTCTCGCAAACTGCAAAACCCCACCGATGAATCCTTGGAAACAGTGACAATTGATTAAATTCAACTCTTATGACCTAAATTTCAAAACCGTTGCGCTCAACTAAAGATTCAAAAAACGTTAACCTCTATGCTTAATGGACTTAAGCTTAGTTCTGAGCCATTTCACCATAGTGACCAACTTTCTTTACTTCTGCAATCCCTTCGTTAGTCTTCCAACTAGTTCCGCAGACCCTTATTAAACCATTCACAAGTTTATAAGCATTACAAGAACATCTGATTATACAAAGATGCGCAGCTTCAACCAGGCCTCCTCTATGTTTTCTTCAATGCCCCATACCACACTCTGATACCACATAAAGGAGAATCATACAACCATAAAACCACATGTACAGCAAATTAACTCACAGAACAATAAACTGGCGGAAAAGGCGGAGAGCCATCATGTGATCTCTCATGCTCATGTAATTCTCTCTTATTCAAATAATTTAATAATACATTTAAATACATAAGGAAGTGGTCTTAAGATAGTGCGTCTATCTTAGACTCACTTGGTTGAGACAATTTCTCAACTTACACACTAACTTAGGAGAGCTAGTTGGAGAGAATCTCTCATCCAAACTAGAACCCTTAGTTTGAGGAATTCTCATGATTTTATTTATTTAATTTAATAATTGGATTTGTTATTGATTTTTTAGAGAGTGAGGCTTGTTGACCACTACGTGTCAACTACCCTTAGCAGTACACCACCTTTTCTTCACAAAAGGGTAGCGCTTGATTGACGTGTCTGTGCCATTCGACAGTCATCGTCGACCTTATCATATTATGTTGTAAACCCAGTCTGCATGTGTGAAGTGTTAAACTGCTAGATTATATTTGGTCGCAGAACTGTGTGGTCTATGAGGGTCTATGTCAAATGGGTTTTCCCCCTTGAGATGTAAAATTGTAAAAGTCATGATGTAAAGTGTCTTGAGAGTTAAGAAATGTTTTAATCCCCTCATAAGTCCTAAGTCCTAGGCCCTAGGTGATTTTTCCAAAGGCTAAGTTCGAGGATCCATTTAAAAATAAAAATTAAAAAAAATTAAAAAAAAAACAAAAAAAAAATAATAATCTAAAATAAAAGTTAAAAAAAAATAATAAAAAAAATAATAATTAAAAATTAAAAATAACTAAAAATGAAAATAAAATAAAAAAAAAATTTTTAAAAAATAAAATAAAATAAGTCAAATTTTTGAGTAAATATGCAAATTTAATTTTTAATAATTAAATACATTTAAAAATTCGACAGATGAGATTAAAAGAAATCTTGATCCTCATCGACGGTCAAGGTTAGTTTGACATGGATCACTCGAACTAGCCGTTGGGATTTTCTCCTTTAAATAGGGTGCTAGGGGTCATTTCAGATCAAATTAGATCTGAGAGTCTGGTGCTAAAGAAAGCTCTCTTATAGTTTTTTTTTGTGCAATAAAGAAAGATTTTGGGGTTAAAAATCTTGTTGGTGTTACTCTTCCGGAAATGATGTAAGATTGTTTTATTTTTCTGCATAATTTTATTTTCAGCCATTGATGATAGCTTAATGAAGATTGATCTAGGCACAGGTATCTTGTCTGATCTTTGGAGTTTGAATGATAGTTTAGATTCTGAAATATAATGGCAGGTATCTCCATTTAATCTGGATTTTACTATTATTTTCTCCTTCTATGTTAATGGTTGATTTTAAGTTGTGCAGGAAATCTTAAGTTTTGAGTTTACTGGGCGTTACAGGAAGTTCTTGGCTGAACCAGCCAACTCTCGGATTGTGTTTTCTGAAAGAGCCCAGCTAGTTTTTAATCCCGGGCTTATCATCTGAATTTTTTTTCATGAATGCATGAAGGGTTTTCTGAAGTATCTCACATTAAAATTTAAATTCTGAAAATATTTGTGGCATAACGAGAAATATGGCTATTTTAGAGTCTGCAGTTTGTGAATATTGTAATTATTTAGTTAGGGTTTTCAGTTTCGTTTCTTGCACATATTATCTTTGGGTGTTCTGTTTTGCCATTACAGGTTGCAAGTTACAGGTCTGAGGAGAAATTTTTGTTTGAAGCCAGATCTAGGCCCTAGAGGGTAAGATTTGGCAGCAGGATCAGTTCTTGCAGGTTTTTTGCTGAAGAAAGTCGAGATTCTCCAAGCTATCTATTTGTTGGGGTTTCATTTAAAATTGCTTTCCAAAAATATCAACCAGCAATCTTGCATTCCAAGGGTTTTAAAATCATTCATTTTCAGATCTAAATTTTTTTATGAGGGTTTCAAGAAATCTGAAGGAGAGCGAGTTAAAAATTTTGTCAAGATTTCTGGAAAATATTTAGAGCTCCTCTCACTCTACTACAAATCAAATCTCTGTCTCCTCATAGCTCCATTTCCGCATTTCTCTTCAGCATTACTTCCTGCGGATTCCTTCCACGATGCTCCAGCACCTGCAAACAAAACAAAATAAAAATATTTAAAAATTAAAAAATATTTTGAAAAAAGCTTAATAAAAACAAATTGAAAATTCATTTTTTATGGTCCATTTTTCTATAGCTAAATGCACTTAAAATGTTTATTTACAAGTTAGCTATATGAAAGTGGTAGTTGGTCAGCATTTAAATTTTATGGTCATTTAAAGCATTTAATTTTTCTTGAAGTTTAATTGTTGGATCATTTAAAGGGGTTGTGCATTTGTTGAAAATCTTACATCGTTTGGGTTATTTGATGATAAATGATTGTTCTACATGGTTTATATTTCTGCAATATTCAATAAATAATCGTTTAATCATTTATTCCATAAGGCATTGGTCTATTAACTTAATAAAATCAATTAAGTGCTTGTTGCCCCTCGTGTCTCCCAACCCAATTGGTCCCCAGTTGGTCATCCATTATCCCATAGGGTCTACCCCCCTTAGCTGCGAGAGACATGCTTAAACGGAGAGATCGGGGATCAGGGTGACAGCGCCCGGTCTGAGCGTTGTCGTGACAATCTGTGCGACAACAAGGCTAACAAGAAGGAGACATATACTTACTTGATTGATTTTGAGATGCAGTGGATTTGCTTCCTCCTTGAAGATTTGCTTGATGACTTGTAGCTTGATGTAGGTCCTGTTTCAGTCTTCTCTTCTCTATAGGTGCCTTTATGTAAGGCTCTTCTTCTTGCTATGAGTAGATTTGGCTTGATGCTTCAACCTTGTAGATCTCTTTCCTTGATGAGTGTTCTTGAGTTGCCCTTTCCTTGATCTATCACCTTAGCTCTAATACTATGTTGAAGAATCTAGGGCAAATTAGGTGTAGTGTGATTCTTCTTTACTTGATAACAATTTGTGGAGTCTTTTTACTTTTTCTTGTTAGCTTAATCTTCTTCTTCTTATTATTAATGCATGTGTGTGCGTTTCACCAAATTTCTACCAAAACATAAGAACAAGAACACAAGATGTTGGCTCTCTGCCAGGGCCAAAACCTCTCTTCTCTTGAGAGTGAAACCCTTCGGTAAGTTTTCTCTTATTGAAGCTTCTTTCTTGATCAATGCCAAACCCTAGACCCTTGACTAGAAGAACCTCCAAGCACAAGTCAAGTCCTAACTTTTCTCTGCACTATGTTTCCCCAATACTTTGTCTACCTCCTTCTAGCACTTCGTTCCCCGACACTTTGTCCTTCTTCCGGCACTTCGTTCTTCCTTCCACTGTAAGTATATCTTCTAGAAGAGATACTTTTTCTTACTGATATCCTTCACCAAAGGATACTCATTCCTTCTCTTGATCATCCGAGTTCCTTCTTGGTGTATGGTGGAAGGCTGAGTTTGAAAGCACTGCAGCCCTAATTCTCGCATGTGTGGGAGCACCCTAGAGAATTAGGGTCCTTTTTCCTTTGCTAGAGAGATAGGCTTCTTCGCTTAACTTGGGAGGCCTTGTAGGCCTAATTTCAAAACCAACCAACACTAATTCACGAACTATTTGATCCTGTTGTTATACCTGCAGAGTTATCGACCTCTTCTTCGCACGTGTGACTGTTTCGAGCCCTAGAAACAGTTCTCTTCACTTTGGCCTTCTTCCTCCTTCCTTCTCTTGTCTTGGAGACCCTTTAGGCATATGTTCTTATCCAAATAATGAAGTTTGTGTGATTGTAATAGAGGGTTGCTATGACAGCAGAGAGACCCTCTTCTTCTTTGCACATGTGACTGTCTTTTAGCACTAGAACAGACTTCCAAGGCTTCGGTATTTCTTCCTCCTTTTTTGCTATACTTGTAGACCCTTTCTTTGTCCCTTCTTCACCCTTTTTCTCGGCTACCTTCACTGATTTCAGAGATATGGATGGCGTTATAGTGGAGTGGACAGCCTCTCTATATAGAGGATTGTCCCTCCCTTTAGGCCGACTTGTTGTCTTACTTTGGATGGTTTCTTTCGTGTGTAACATGCTTGAATGAGCTTCTTTGGTGGTGCCTTTGCATAGGAGGAGACTTGACTTTGCTTGGAGGATTTCTCTTGACTTTAATACATATCCATACATGGTGTAACATGCCCTTAAGGCCTTCAACATTTCCTTTTGACTATTTGACTCACCTATAGCACTTAATATGTGTTGAACCTACTTCAATGAGAAATAAACTCATTGACATATATTACAAAAATAATATTTCTTTTCTTGAATAAGTACAAATAGCAAAAGTACATTTATGAATACCGAACCTAGTTACATTTCCTTCAACAAGGGGGAGGCTAACCCTATGTGGACCCCGTTGACCCATGTGGACCCAGATGGGAAAAATGATGAATGCAGTTAGAATGAGTGGAAGGGAGTGATGTATATGGTGTTAGAGAAACGGGACTACGCAACCAAAATCTAGGTTTTCCATGTAGTGCCAATCCTAAATCTAATAGCTAGTAAAGGAGATCCCACAGGACTAGGATACAAGCGTAACCACCAAATCGGGCAGAGGAGCCAAGAGTACATACCTAGCCCACTCTTTCTGTCGAATCCCCCCACCAATTCATGCCCAAAAGTGTCCATGAAAAGTACAGAAAGTTACTCAACTATACCAATGAAAATCCATACCTTCGGGGTTGGGAAGCCAACCTTCAAACATATAATCATAACAGATGGGCGAGGGCCCACATGGCTGGCTCAAATGGCGGAGATAATGGCACATCGAGCTATCTGGTGGCTGCAAGGGGCTGTTGGCTGCTGTGTGAGGACCATCTAGGAAAAAACATTCTCCTATATACACTACCCACGGGTGGTGGGTAACATGTCCCGAGTGATGACCTTTCCTAACAGAATCAATCGAGCATTAACAGGGCCATACCAAGTTGAGACTTGATGCACAACCTACTAATAGAATTTTTGCAAACCCACGAGAATTAGAGTAGAATCTGTGCGACAAGAGATGATTGTCATGTCATGCACATTCTAAACTTCTTATAGTTTACCAGACCCATCACTCAGTTTTCAATTGCCTATAGACCTAAATATTGCTTCTTCATTTCTTACCAGATTTTATTTTATTTCAAGATTACAAACACTAATCTCTTGATTAGCAAATTTCCAATAACTGTTAATGCTCATCATAACCCACTAATTACTAATTATGAACTGCATCTTGTAACCTCTAATTAATTGATCATTATTATGACAACCAATCTAACATAAACCACTTCAGATTGATATCAGTAATAGCTTGGTGATATAATAAATATTTATAACAACTAATGACTTACCAAGCCAGTTCCATTGTGCAGTAATTACCAAAAACAGGTTGCCCTTGTGATAGTGAGATCAGATCATGATACAAAGGAATGTTTCATTCGATGGAATTCATACATAAATATGAAAGGAACCAACAATAAAATTTTCTAAATGATCATATATAATATAAGTGAATTTATGCTTTTACTTTGATTCAAATCTGGCATACAAAACATTTGATTTCATACTGAAAACGTCAAGGCTGTCTCAAATGCATGCATTCAATGTTTAGATAGGCTACAGGACCGCAACTGTTCAAAATATATTCTCACCACTGCACGGCATGCAGTAAGTAGGGAATTGAAAGCGCGTGTGTATTGTGGTTCCTCGTCAATCATTCTATCCAACATTGCCTCAGCCAAATCAAGCTCGCGACTTCTGCTGTATCCAATTGCAAGTGTTGTATATGTACTATTGTCTAGCTTCAGAGATTTACTTTCCATTGCTTTAACCTGCACATTAACATGATGTCGCATTATTACTAACATAAGTCCAAGGTGTCATCAGAACTTTTCTGCTAATGCTTCTTGGCTCTCACAAACGACATTATTTCAGCGGCACCTAAGGTCACTATAAGTATATGATCCCAAATTTGTAAAGATTTAAACAACAATTTTGCTCAGTTCCAGAGCATCTTTATTCTCCAAAATCATGTGGAATTTGTACCACTTATCTACGAGAGGTTACAAATAGAAATTCATATCTTCAAATATAAAGTGAAACTGGGACATGAAACACCACGAAATGACAAAAAAAGCAAAGCAGATTTCTGAATAACATACGAAAGCAACTGGAAAGATCAAAATGGCTAAATTCATGAGTAGTACTAATCCAAATTTCCATTGAGAATTTGTGGAAAATACCGAAATAGAACCAATATAATGCTGGTATAATAAACAATTATAATGGACATCTAGTATCATACTTGGTCGTTAGCTATTTTGTGTTATATATTTATGCTAGGACTTTAAGTCACAATATGACTCGACGATATAATCAGCAACTAATAAGTTACGACAAAAGGCATTGCATAGCTTCCATAATGTACGTCTTCTCTATTATGTATTGAGACTTCTCTTCATCGAATAATATCCAATTACATTCTCTTTCCCATCTTCTTTCTTGCATCCCACCTGTCTATTTGTGAATCTCTATGATGCTCTCCGTAACATACATAAAATCCTGTGGGATTCACTGAACTGGTCACCATTGTTTTCTGAACCAGTTGCGTCGTTCCATTCACAATCCGTGAAATGGAGAAATTTACGAGTGCCGGACCTGCCCAGAGCCAGTGGCCTCTTGAATACAACCTTTTTGAAGCATTGTGACTAAAATCATCACAAAAAATGCATTAACTTCTACAACAAGATTATAGGAAGTTTGGATGAAAAAAACAGAGGTAATGAAAATAAAATATGACTTGGTTAAAGCGAGGATCACCATAATATAACAGATCCCAAGGTTTGACCGTCGGGCAGATATAGGTTGCATCCTTTTATTGTATCCTCATTTATGAAGTATTTGGACTCTGCACTAAGTTCTTACAAACAATTGTATATATTAAGCCACACACACAGAGATAGAGAAGACAAAAGTAGGTACAAAACCAAGGTATTAATAGAAAAAGATCAACAACAAAAAAATTTGAAAGTACAAAGTTATTTTTTTTAAATATCAAAATGGAAATAGTAAAATAAATGTGCTTCAACCATGGCCTACTCATATGAACAGGAAGCCATGGCATCAAGTCAATAAATAATGATATGGCTAAGTATTTCAAATGTACCCACCAAGAAATGAAAATAAATGAATTCAAATTAATTAAAAGTTGAGAATTATATGGGCCAACAAGAGAATCGATGGAACCAAATCTCACTGATTTGGAAATAGCCTCCTACAGGTGTGCTATAGAGAGAGTTCAAAATCCTAGTACAAGTGTGCTGCAAACGATGGTGCCCAAGTTCATTCAAGAGAAAATGCCACTCACAAGAGAAAACACAAAAATATAAGTGCCCTTAGATTGATAACACTTTATTTTGGTGGTTTTTATTGGGGTATGTATGATGCTCCAAGAGTCCAAAGTATACCCAATCTAATGTAAAATGTAAAAGTCACATCATATAAGTGATTAATAAAAAGATAGACACAAGTTAAATTAGATACCAGTAAATAAGCTAGTTAAGTTTTACAAGTAACACGGCTATCTAGCAAATAAGATAAGCTATGACAATTTTATCAATGTTCAATAAATGACTACATATAGGTCAATGGGACTGCAAGGTACAAAGTACTCTAAAACTATGAGAGCATAGAATTGCTCCTATAAAATACGGAATAAAGAAGATAACCTAAAAACTAGAATCTAGAATTCAGCACCTGAAAAAATAAGTGTTTATGAAAAGACTAAAATAGATCACGAACATTAGGGACCAACAAGTGGCACAGCCTTGGACGTATGCCAAGGAAGGGTATTTGCCTCAATGTTTACTAGATATACCTAGAAAAAATAGACTCCTGCAGGCCATTCGTCATTGAGCATGTGTCTCTCATACCATCTAAGGCCAAAGGGAAGCAACTTGTGATAGATGACTATTCCAAGTATAACTAGAAGAAGATTTGGTATGCAATGTATCTCACCATCTCAGTGGAGCAGCTTGGATTTACTCTCTAGGAGAGGTCTGCCTGTTGAAAGGATCTAGATCAAAAACTTTGCAATGATGTCACTAGACCAGGGCACGAAACCACCTTGGAACTGTAATTTGGGGTAGCATCAGATGTGCTCTAGCCATGAAAATTGGTGGAGAGGCTAAAGCACATGAGATCTCCACGACCAAAAAATGGTTTGGGAAGATTCTACCCGGTTAAAGAGATATTGGAAAAAATTATATTTTTAATGGAGTTCCCAAGTCTAAACATAGGAAAAATAAAATATTAATGGGTATTAATATAAAATTAGGTTAGAAGGTTATAAATGACATGGATCAAACCAAATCTAATCTTAGTCGTTGATTAGAGATGTAATCTCGGTCGTTGAAGGGCCAACAGGAAAAGTATAAGAAGAGGCTTGAGGGTCAGTTGGAGGATACACCAAAGTGATCAGTCATTCGATTTTCTAGAGCAAGGTTTGCTAAGAAAAGTCGAATAGTGATCAGTTTGCAGCGAGGGGCAGTGAGTATGAGACAGAGAGGCAGAGACAGTGTCGGAAGACCAGCGCAGAGGCAAAGAGGCAGACGCAAAATCCAGAGGGAGTCACGCAAAGGCTAGCAGAGAGCGCAGAGGCCAGGAGGGCCTGTGTCAACCACGCAGAGGTTGTTGGAGTGACGCAGAGAGCCAGAGAGACTGCGCAGAGCATCAGAGAGCTGACGCAGGGGGTTTTAGGCTAATGCAGAGGCCAAGAGGGCTGACGTAGTGCTTCAGTTGTGCTGGAGAGGGTTTCGTGGAGCAGATTTTCCAAATAGAGAGGTATTACTGACAGATTATTTTCCCTGTCAAGTGAGCCGGTTTAGCACCTTGTTGTCTTCAGATAGATTGCATAATAAAATAACCCTCAGAATTGCTACACCGGTTTTTCCAAGTTGGGATTTTCCAGGGACGAGTTGTCCAAAAACAACGGTGTTACTTGTGTGTTTGATATTTCTTTTATTAATTGATCTGTAGATGGTTGAGACTGTATTACATTTATTTCGATATTTATATGTTCTTGTTCGTAAATTAACAAGTAGGAGAAATAAACCAGAGAATACAGATAAAATTTCTAACGGGTAATACTTAGAAATTTCAACATGGTATCAAAGCATGGTTGCAAATCATAAGAGAGCTGAAGGCACCAGCTGAAGCAGAGCATTTGCAACAAAAACAATTGTCCCGAGTGACAGAAGTTGTTCCTAGCAGAAAGTGGCATAGAAGGGTTGACGCAAAGGGACTGCGTCATCAATTCGGGCCAGAGAGAGGACAGCACAGAGGCTAAGGAGGGAAGAAAAGGCTCACGAAGAGCCACACAGAGACCAGGAGGGTTGACGCAGTTGGCTTGTGGAGCATTTCAGCCAGTGTCAGGATTGCGCAAAGCCTAGACGCTCAGTCCTTCGGTTGCTAGGACTTAGGAAGTTGTGGGCAGTTTGCAGGGAGTGAAGCTGCTGGGGTGTTGTTGTTACCGAGATAGAACAGTGCCTAACGGGGACAAACCAAGGTAAAGGGAGTCGCTACCTAGGTGGATTTCTACCTAAGAAATCTAGATCAGTGTTGCAAGTGCATAGGAGATCAAAGAGAGGTGCAACTCGACGATTGGCATGAGGATTTCTAGGAGGGAAATCGAGACTTAGAGGGAGTCTAGCAGAGAACTTCCAGACGGGAAGTAGAGACTCAGAGGAGTCGAAGAGAGAGACTCCAGAGGGAAGTAGAGACTCGGAGGAGTCGAAAGGAAGAGCAGAGAGATGGCCATGAATGGGTTGAGGGATCAAGACAGGCTGGACAAGGCGTCCAACTTTGTTATCTAGAAGGCCAGGATCTTGTCCATTCTAGATAGACATCGCATCAAGGCCTTCACCTTGAGAGCATTGGCTATCCCAGTTGACCCAATTGACAATGAAAAGTACGAGGAAGCAATGGCCAAGGCGAAATGCATAATCCTTGATGGGGTCAAGGATCATGTGGTCCAACATATTGCCGAGAAGGAGACGGTAAAGGAAATGTGGGACGCCTTGAATACGTTGTACCAACATACTTCCGTGCAGAGGAAGATGTTACTAAAGAATCAACTACGATCATACCAGATGCAGAAGGGGGAGTAGATAGATCACTTCCTCGACAGATTAAAGGAGATCCGGGACCAACTGACTTCCATAGGGGCCACGCTGGATCAAGAGTTGATGGTGACGACCGCCCTAAATGCAGTCTCTGAGGAGTGAGAGACATTTGTCCAGAGTATTCTAGGCAGGGTGAATCTTCCAAATTGGGAAGAATTGTGGGCATATCTTCGCCAAGAAGAGATCAGACAGTTGTCCAAGACGGGAAGTAGTGGCAAAGGAATCTGGATCAAAGAGGAGGAAGAGGATGCAGCTCTTGCATCTGCGGGGAAGCAGGAGAAAAGGAATAAAAAAACTTCTCCAAGATAAAGTGCTTCAATTGTGGGGAACTGGGGCATTATGCAAACCAGTGTCCAAGGAAGAAGAATAAGGGAGAGGCGCCTGACTCCAAGGCAACACCAGCGAAGGCGGAAAAAAAGGTAAAGGAAGATGACGACTATGCCATGAGTACTCATGTACCTCTAGAGAAGAGGTGGGGAGACATCGAGCTGTAGTCAAGAAGACCACAAGCAATGAGGGGCAGGATTCTTGAGGTACCCAAACTTTTGGATTATACCTGGCTACGAGAGTCCCGAAGTGAGAAGTAGCAGGATGGCGCATGTCGGTAGAAACGTATGTGGATGAAGCAGAAGAGAGTGCTACAGTGTTGTAGTCTCGTGCAGCGTAGAGAGGGTTGCAGTAGTGCGGGAGGCATAGAGGAGGTTACAGCAATGCAAGATGGCACAAAGAGGTTTGCAGCAGTGCGAGAGGCAGGGAGTTGTTGTAGTAGCGCAGAGGCAGGGAGTTGTTGCAGCAGCGCAGAGGTAGTAGAGGGAGCAAGAGATAGCGACAGAGAGAGCTTCAGCATCGAGAGTGTTTCTAGCCTGATAGGGATGCCAATAGTTGGGTGGATCAGTTACTTACTTCTCAGTAACTGAGTTGCAGTGCAGTAGCAGTTGGCACTTAGCAGTAGCACGATGCAGCATGATGTGAGGGGATTGCAGTGCAGATGCAGTGTTGGGAGAAAGGACCAACAGCAGCACGGATGCAGAGGGAGTTGTCGTACGGATGCAGCAGTGGCAATGGTAGAGCCATTGGTTAGATTTTTAAACCTTTTGAACATGCAAATGCTAAAAACAATCTTATAGCTTCTAACTTGGCAACCAGAGCAAAGGTTTCTTTGAAATTAAATCCTTCAATTAATGACTTGTGTAATTGTGATTTTATGTAATTGATAAAAAGAAGAAAAAATAAAATTATTATTGTAATGCTTGTCTCATGGGTTTCATGAGCAAGGAATTTTATTTGAGTGACGACTCCCATTGTGAGCCTTTAGAATTAAGTCATCTAATCATAAAAGTCAAATTGAGTCTATGAATTAGCTAAATATGTAGCTAAGCTTCTGAAGCCCCTCGTTGGTAACACGGACTCTTTTATAAAAGACTCAACTCATTTTGTAGAGCTTATCAAGGATAGAAGGGTGGATAAAGATGATATTCTAGTAAGCTTTGATGTCGTATCCTTGTTTACGAAGATTCCACTTGATGAAGTTGTCCAGGTTATAAGGTTGAAAACCGATCCGCAAACAGCAAGGTTGGCAGAAATCTGTCTTCGGTCCACTTTTTTCAGTTTCCAAGATCACTACTATGAACAAATTTCTGGGGTCGCCATGGGTTCCCCGCTCTCACCTATTGTTGCCAACCTATACATGGAGTACTTTGAGAGGAAAGCCCTTGACTCATTCCACTTGAAGCCGGCATGGTGGAAAAGATTTGTCGATGACACCAACGTAAATTGGACTCATGGTAAGACAGAGCTTGATAGGTTCTTCAATCATCTTAACTCTATATCCTCTGAAATCAAATTTACTATGGAGCTGGAAGAGAATGGTAGGATCCCATTTCTAGACGTTCTGATCAGTAGAAAAGAGGATGGTACGCTGGGTCACCAGGTCTATAGAAAGAAAACTCACACTGATAGCTATCTTCATGCTGACTCTTACCATCATCCCTCCCAGAAATCTGGCGTCTTGAACACCCTAGCTGTTAGGGCTTTCAGAATTTCTGACCATGAGCACCTGAAGGATGAGATCGAACACTTAACCTCTGTCTTCAAAAGCATTGGATACAAGGAGTGGAGTATCAAGAAAGCTATAAGAAGGGCTCGGGAAAGGGCCCTCTCTAAGCGTCACCCTGGAGATAAGAAAGAGAATCAAGGGAAAGTTTACCTTCCGTTCATCCAAGGGACTACCGATAAGATTGCAAAAATTTTAAAAAAGAAGAACATAGACACCCAATTTACAACTTGTGGAACGATAAGACAGATGATGAGGTCGGTTAAGGATAAAATTGATCGTCAGCAGCTCAAAGGAGTGTACAAGATTGATTGCTCATGTGGCAAGAGTTATATTGGGGAAACAGGCAGATCTCTGAAAACAAGACTAAAAGAGCACGCAGCTGACATTAGAAATGAGAGATCCCGTACATCAGCCCTCGCAGAGCACTCGTCCAAGACCAGGCATCATATGTGTTTAGAAGACGCCAAGGTGATTGCAAGAGAGGACAACTATCACAAAAGAAAAATCAGAGAGGCCATTGAAATTATGAAAGTTCCGCAAAACCTCAACAGGGACAATGGGAGTGAAATCAGTGGAAATTGGCTTACCCTCATCAGACAAATAAACCCCCCCGGGCGCGTGGAAGCATAAGATCATCTGAAAAGGTATTTCGAAGGTTCGTTAATTAATTAAAACTAATTAATTTTAATTTAATTTAAATTAATTAATTATATTAATTTAATTTAATTTAATTTAATTAATTATATAATTAAGTTAAATTAAATTAATTAGGATTGAATTAATTTAAATTAAAGTATATATTAATTTATTTAATTTAATTAATTTATATTAATTAAATTGATTAGATTAATTTTTAAAAAAAATAAAATAAATAAATAAAAATAAAAATTAAATAGGTTTAAATTATTTTAATTAAATATCAATTTAAATTAATTAAT
>APFE030665764.1:2952-22251 GCA_000404065.3 Pinus taeda
AGTCTAACCGCGCTGTTCGCAACTCCAACCTGCTTCCCGACCTGCGGGCGCATATCCCTTGCGACCTGCGGGTCTCTCCTCTAACTCGCACTAGATGTTGTGCGTTAGAGCGATGAGAGTTCGATGATCCAATCCATCAATCTTGTCCATGGTTTATACGCTGCGTAGGAGGGGTTGTCCGCCTAGCCGACTCGCCATTAACTTCACCACTTCCGCACGCCAACGCCCCATCGTGAGGTCGGCCCGCCCATCGTGCGGGACCGCCCACCCAAGCGTCCATCGCATAAGTGTCGGCTCGTCGGTTGACATTCATCCAACTCGTCGTATAAACTCGTGAGGCGCTCCCCATAACCGCGCGTTCACCTCGTCGCGTTGGTGGAGCGCTCACCATACTTAGCCGAATTTCACCGTGCGGAGAGCGCGCGCCCGGGCCGCAACGCTAGGGCGCTACACAATCTTTCTCATAATGTGACCAAGGTTGACCATGGTTGACTTACATATTGAGACAATCTTTAACACGATGCCAAGTTGGAACATAGTTGACCATAGTTGATTTTCATATTGAGACAGTTATTATCACAATGCGACATTGGTTAGTTTTTTTCATATAAAGAGAATCTTTATCACAATGTGACATTGAACCATGGCTAGCCATGATTATATACCCAATGAATTTATATTAAATCCAAATATTAATACTATAAACCATATGAATAGTATTATACCTTACGAATATGAACCCTTAGATGAATAAACCCAACAGAATAATAAACCCAAAAGATTAATATTGAAAACCAAAGAGATTATTAACTCAACGGAATAAAATTAAACCTAAGGCATAAATATTATAAACCCAAGGTATAAAATAAATATTATAAACCCTAAAATAAACATGGTTGACCTAAACCCTAATATCAACCATGTTTTACCATTGTGACCTAGGTTGACCATGACAATATTAACAATGACTAGCCATGTCGAGCACTAATTGATCATAGTTTTTAAACATTGATTATGGTAATATTTAATCAAACATGACCATGATTAACAACTGTTGACCTAGTTGCCCTTGGTAGAACATTATTATCCATGGTTGACAAAGGTTAATCGTGTTGAATATAGTCATCTATGGTTGACAATGGTTAATGATGGTGATCATAAATAACTATGGTCAATCACAATCAACCATGATGATCATAGTTGATCATGGTTTATCGATAAACCTAAGGGATATTTATCTCTTGGGTTGATAAACCTAAGGGATATGAGCCCTCAGATCATAGTCATCTATGGTTCATAATGCTTAATGATGGTGATCATAAATAACTATGGTCAATCACAATCAACCATGATGATCATAGTTGATCATGGTTTATCGATAAACCCAAGGGATATTTATCTCTTGGGTTGATAAACCTAAGGGATATGAACCCTCAGATCCATAAACCCAAGGGATTGATATTTTAAATCCAAGGGAATAATATTAAAACTGAGGGATTAATATTATAAACTAAAGGTATATAAACCCTAAGATAAATATTATAAACCCTAATATCAACCATGTTTTACAATTGTGATATAGGTTGACAATATTAACAATGGCTAGCCATATTGAGTATCGGTTAAACATGTCCATGTTGGTGTTGGCATCTTGACAAATTTCATAAACATCATTTTTATGGTATTTTGACATTTTGATAAAAAAATTTAATAAATTGAAATAATAAATCTAATGAAAAAAATTATAATGAGTCCACATTAATATTTTAACTCCGGTTAATAATTCGATTTTTTCCTATAAATAAATTTTCGCTGCCCGGTTGCGTTTTTCTCACACCTTTGCGGCTTGTCTGCACATTGTTATTTAGTTTCTTTGTTTATTTTTACGCACCTCAAAAAATTTGTGATCTTTCTTTGTTTATGTTTACTTACCACCTCATAAAATTTGTGAACATATAATGTCGAAAATGTGTTTCTCTCACGTATGATGCGTTTGTGCAAATAGTTATTCAAGTTATTTCTTCATGTTTGAGTGTATCATAAAATTTATGAACATGTTTGATCATAAAATCAATGAAAATGTAAAGTTTAAAATGTTATTTAGATTTATTTTTTTATGGTTATCCATCTCATGAAATTTATGAATATATCATGAATATATCATTATAAGGAAGAATCACATATTTTGTTTTATATTTATAATATAATTTAGTCAAACTTTTAATTTAACTGAGATTAAAACGCTTTAATTATTCTTTATTTACTAACACAATTTTAGACCACCCTCTTTTATATATTATTGTTTTATGAAATAGTTAAAAAATAATTGTTTTATATTTTAAAAGAGGATTAAAAAATAATATAATCTACAAAAATGTTTAGTATAATAATAATTAAAAACGTTTTAATTATTCTTTATTATCCAACACAATTTTAAGCTACTATTTTTTTACTATAAAGTAAAATTTATAACCAATTTTTTCATTTGAATTTCTTGGTAACTATAAACGGTTATTGCAAATTAAAGTGATCAACTCCAATTTCAAATACATTTTGTGTAACCTAAAAGTGATCAACTCCAACCTCAAATACATTTTGTGTAACTTAAAGGTGTATCGGCCTTATATTTGCATAAGTTTTCAAAAGTGGGTGTGACAATAGCATGTGGTGATTCATGATCATTTGCAAATTAAAGTGATCAACTACAACCTTAAATACATTTTGTGTAACCTAAAGGTCTATCGGCCTTATAATTTCACAAGCTTTAAAAAGTGGGTGTGACAATAGCATGTGGTGATTCATGATCATCTGCATTAGCCATTTGACAATCAACATCCTCAAGTGTGGAAGAAGGAGAGTTTGACACCTTAACATCAATTGTTGTCATCTCAAATTTCTGAAGATGACTAACTTCCAATTCAAGATCTTACTTAGACTTTTGCAGTCTTTGAATGACCTCATCCTTTTGAATCAACTGTTGAGACAATGCATCGTAATTGTGTTTCAAAAGTTGAAATTATTCCGACATTGTTTCTTTTAAACAATGAATCTCCATAATGTGTTGATTATTTTGCTCTTCCAACTGCTTCTTTATATTTTTTGTTCTTGAGTCAGAAAAGGACTCAACTTCCTCCTCTAAGCCATCAAAGAGGCCAATCTTCTCTTGAAATTCATCTGCAAGCATTTGGAAATATTTCTCCATGGTTGATTCCAAATGTTCAACCTTATTGATTTTTCCAACGATTGAAGCTTGCAACTTATTTTTAATAGTGGTATTCTCTACTTGCAAAAGAGTTACAACTAATTGCAATTGAAAGACCTCTTTACAAAATTCATTTGTTATCTTTTTCTCACAAAGCTCCAACACCCTTTTACGATCTTTCAAAAGACCAAGTTAGCAAAGCAAAAATAGTAGCTGGAAAACAAGGCTCATGATGAGAACAATAATAATATATTTATGCTTCCAATCGCCACACAAATACAAGTGTTTCATAAGTGCCCACCATCAAAACATCACCAAATTGACATCTGGTCATTCTTTAAGGAGCATCATATACCATTGCTCTTAATACCATTTTTAAAAAGTCCTTCAAAGAATGCATGCCCAAGCTTTTCCAAAAATCACATTTAACCCAAAAGGGACTCCCATAAAATTGTTAAAAGTAGAACCACATGAATTGATGGGAGCCCCAAAATAAAATTAGAGAATGCCACAACGTGGTGCTTCTTATTCGATCACGAAGCTCTGCATCAATAATGGAATCTACGGCCTGCCAAATTAATAAAGCGCATGCTTCGAATTACAAATACCATCACGAAGCTCTACATCAATAATGGAATCTATGGCCTGCCAAATTAAGAAAAAGGAAGTGGAATCTTTCCAAGACTATATGCCGATATCTCTTTGCAACATTTCATACAAAATCATTTCAAAAATTATCGCAGAAAAGTTAAAAGGAACTTTGTCAAAGTATTTATCAAAGGATCAACATGCTTTTCCGAAAGGAAGAAACATTTTGGACACTGTAGCAAACACTCAGGAGCTTTTGTTTTCCATGCACAAAAAAATAATGAAGTAGCCATCTTCAAAATTGATCTCCGTAAGGCATATGATTGCCTTGAGTGGGGCTTCATCAGATGCCTCCTTGCAAATATAGGTCTAAGAGCAAACATGATAAATTGGGTAATGGCCTGTGTAGAGAAGGTGAACTATGCTGTGATAATAAATGGGATTCCATCTCCTTTTTTTCTTGCTGCCAGGGGTCTGTGCCAAGGATGCCTGTTATCTCCCTTATTGTTTATCTTGGCAATGAACTTGTTAAGCCTGCACATCAACAAAGTAGTTGTTGAAAACAGATGTAAACCTCTGAGGATCTGCATGAACAATTATATATCACACAATCTATTTGTTGATGATATACTTATTTTTGGAATGCTTTGCAGGCTCACATGGTTGTGCTTATATGATATCCTCAAAAAATTCCAAAGGGCCACAGGCTTACAAATAAACGAATCCAAATCTACTCTCTTTCATAATGATGGTAACCAAGAACTAATAGAGTGGATTTCTTCTCTCTTTGGGATTGAGGCACGGTCCATCAATCAAGGAATGAAATACTTGGGATTCCAGCGAAAAGCAAAAGGATACTCTAAAATGGATTAGCAATGGATAATAGAAAGATACTATAAAAAGATTTCAGTATGGGAATATAAATGCATTTCTATGGCACGAAGAGTCATTCTGGATCAATTAGTCCTAACTCAACTCGCGGTTTACTGGGCACATCTTTTTTTTCTTCTAACAAGCATTATTGGGAAAATGAACAAGATAACAACAAATTTTATTTGGGGTGGTCAGGCTGAGAAAAGAAAATATCACTTGTCTAAGTTATCTGCCATCTTGCTGCCAAAAAATCTTGGGGGATGGGGGCTGCTGGACCTGCAGGTTTTTGGAAAGGCCCTTCTATGCAGAGCTCTATGGAGAGGGATTGTCAAAGATGGTCCATGGAGAGATACCATTAAAAAAAAAAAAAAAAAAAAAAAAAAGTATATGGGCAACAAGGATATCTCATACTAGTTCAGATTAGGAAGGATCGGCTCCATTTATGGTTCTGCAATATGGCTAAGTTTTCGTAAGATAAAAGGGTTTTTTCTAAAGAATCTGATTTGGAGTTTTCAAACTGGTAGCAAGATTCTCATAAGACGTGATTCCTTCTTGAGCGGACAGGAGGAAATCATCTTGCCTAAGACACTCCTTAATTTTTTCCACAGAAAAGGTTATTTTACCTGGGACAAACTTATTGCAGAATGGCATGGACCCTTCCCTATTTGGAAAGAAGAAGGCAATATGGGGATGACTAAGAATGTAGCAAGACGGTGGAAGAATTTAAAAGTTTGTCTAAGAACCTAGGGAATACATCGCTCCCTGGATTTTGATGTCCTAACATGGAAAGATATGAAAGGGATATCCCAGTTTCGAGTAAAGGATATTTACCTGAGTTTGATAGCCTCAAGAAATGCCTTTCCCAGCTCCATTTTTCCATCAACTTTTTGGAATTTAGGATGCCTCTCCAAATCCATTTTTTTCTCGTGGCTGGTATTCCACAATAAGAACTTATCTTGGGAAAATTTGAAAAAGAGGGGCTGGAAGGGTCTGGGTCTCTGCTCAATCTGCAAATCTGAGGATGAAACAAACTGTCATATGTTCCTTCTCTATCAGAAATCACAGCAGTTATGGCAAGCTTTGGAAATTTTATATGGATTTCCTCATGCTTCTCTCTCATCCATACAAGAGGCTTTCACTTGGTGGAGCAGGCAAAAGGAGTATTGGAGGGCGATTTTTATCATTACCTTATGGTGCATATGGAAATGGAGAAACAACAAAATCTTTAAGGAAAGTAAGGAGCCTTTCATGGAAATCATCCATAGCATATCTTTTCTTTTTGATTCCTTACCTGAAAAGCCTCCCAAGGAAAAAAGATTAATTCCAATCATGGATGATTAGTCTCTTAATATGTTCCCGTAAGCGTTCTTTGATGGAGCGACACAATACAACTCTTGTAGCTGTGGAATCCACATCATCATGGATGAAAATACTCAATTTCTTATTTCATGGAATGGAGGAAAAGGATCTCGCTGCAAGGCGGAGGCGATGGCCCTCGCGGGGCTTCTCTCTTTCTATTTCTTCTTTAACATTCAGCCTGTCTCAATTTTTGGGGATTCCAAGCTAATGGTTGATTTTGTCCTCGGAAAAATCCATATTAGCAATCCTCTACTTGCAGGTTGGATGAACAGGATTGTTTTCCTATGGAAAAGGATGGAAGGATGCTCCATTCAGCACATTTATAGGGTTCAAAACAAGAAGGCAGATAGTTTATCAAAGGAAGGTCTGTTTACAGCTCCAAGTATATGGCACATGAGGGTAATTTCAGACATGCAAGTGTTCTCTATCACAGAATTTTCTTTACCTGATACATAATATCATCTGGCTAGTATCAGGTATGTTTTTGTCAATTTTGTCCCGGCGGTCCTCATTATGTTTTTTTTTTCTTTTTTTCATTCACCTTTTCAGAAATGAGTTGTATCCTCCATGTGGGGTTTTAGTTTCTCCAAATATTTGTATTTGCAAGATATCGTCCTAGAGGCTTCTTGCTTCAGAAAATGACTGCCTTTTTTGGATGATATTCAGATTTATGTTTTTTTGGGGATTTCTATCCTCTTTCTCAAGTTCCTTCTGTCACGGATTATCAGTCCACATCCATCTAGCTCATATGGTTTCTATCTGCCAAATTTATAATGTATTCTGACCATTATATTCCTTATATGATATAATCACGCTTTTTCTTTTCTGACCATGGCTTGCCAAAATAATTTTACTTTAGGCTTCACCTTTGAAACCCTCAAAATGCATCCATTCGGCAATTGAAAGCTTCAGAATTCGGCCCACTGTTGAGACGGTTCGGCTCCTTTGAGAGAGAGATCCGGCTCTCTTATGAATCAGTGAATTATGTCCCAAGAAACCAGCCTCCTTTCTTTTTCTGCCAATGGAGTTGAAATTGACCACAAATAACGGGATAGAACTGATTTGGGATCTCTTGGAAAACAAAACAAAACAAATAAAATTATGTGTTTTCTTGAAATAGTCCGCTCCAAAAGGGGTATTTTAATTGAAGAATTCGGCCCAGGAAAGGGACCAGACAACACGGCCTTCCTTCTCGCTGTGGCACATGATCCGACAACAAGCAGAGTTCGACTTCTGGCAGTGGCACATGATCGTACAACAAGCACAGTTCGACTTCTGGCAATTCGACACTTCGAAAAAGCAAATTTGACCTCTCTACTGGCGGCATGAATTCGACCTCCCTCAAGATAACAATTCAGTGCGGTAATAATTCTTGAGGTTCGCAAACAAAAACCCCTTTGTCGGCGACGAGGCTATGATCTGAGGGCAACTGCACGATCTGACCCTAGAAACTGAGGAAATCAGTTTGGATTGAAGGAAAAAAAGCAGAGGTGAGCATTGAAGAATGACAAAGAAGATTTAGAGGACGATATGGATCGGCTAACTTCCTTTCTGGATGCACTTGGAGAAACATAATTGAAGCAAACGACCCATGTCTCACATACTAAGTCACCGGATTCGTTCTAAACCCCCTGCGAATCCCGAATCCGGCGTATCTGACACGATTCGGTCCGGATTCTTGTCCAAATCACAGGACACGTCGTGTCCGAGGGCGTGTCACGATTTTCAGGGGGCGTGCCGCGATTTTAGGACATGTGTCTGGTTTCCAGGACTCTCTAAGCTCAGTGCGGGAAAGAAAAGGGCGTGTTTGCTCATTAATATTTTCATTTGGCAAGGAGTAGAGCATTTTGGCAGCTTCATGATCAAGTCTAGGCCCTAGTATTGATATGCTATTCATGGTAATGTTAAATTCTTAAAGTAAAAGTGACATTCTCCTTAATCTTGATTTTCATCCTTTTACTTAAATTTTTAACATTACCATGAAATGACTCAGGATGTTTGAGAGTGGTTCCGGCCTCATTGGATTTCATATGGAGAAAGTAGAATTTTAGATTTCATTCAAAATGCAGCAGACTTATCAGTTTTTCAGGATTTTAGGATTGGGGGATTGCATTGTTTCCATTGAATTTTGTCATGTATTAGGGTATGGAACTCGTATTTAATCAAGAGCACCAAACCAAGAGCTTCTGAATATGTCGCTTTCGCTCCTGTTTTCGCTCCTGCTCCCCGCTTTCGCTCCCGCTCCCAAGTAACACTGTTCCTAATGATATGGGTCTGGACACCACTATTGAGTTGGCATTGGCCAACATGGATCTCAATGATCCAGTGCTAGAGCCTGTTAGATTTGATGACTTAGAGGGGTCAACCTCCATACCAATAGATGTAGAGGCGACTATGGATACAGGGGAGGAGGAGGATGCAGAGGAGAGCAGTGGGGACCATGATGATGGGGACAGTGATGCTGATTGATGTCTTGAGCCTTGTATACCTGTAGTTGTTTTATATTTTCTATTTCTATTTGTCATTGTCATTAACACTACGTATGTAACACATTTTGATTTGATGACTTAATGAGAAAACTACAATTGTCAGTGTGTTTATCTTACTATCTTGTAGTTGTACGTTGTCTTTCAGTTATGAATTATGAATCATGATTTAAATTTTTAATAAATTTATCATTTATGTGACCAGTACCAACTGAATTTATTTGAATTTGTTATTACTTGCATGTTAAGTAGCTATGATTGAAGATCTATTTTATTGAAATCAAATTTGATCATTAATTAATTTGTTAAGAAATATGATATATCTAATTTTTAATTATATATAATATATCATTTTAATAAATATATTAACGTTGGTCCTAACTTCCGGGGTTGTCAGCGTGTAAAAATAATATATAACGTGTCCTAACTTCCGGAGTTCAGCGTGTCCCGAATCCCCGTGTCAAGTGACTTAGCTCACATAGTAAAGCTCCGCTCAAAATGCTGGAAGTTGAAGAGAATTACGATATGATCCATCGATTACTTATTTGGATCTTGCCAGAACTGACTAGAACAATTTTCTGTGAGGCCAAAGTCCAGTGAAATTGGCCAATCCATACACGAGCTGTCGGAGAAAGAACAACAGAGCCTGCAACCGCAAGTCTTCCCACCAGTGTACAAATCTCCTTTTATAAGTTCAAAAAAATTAAGTTCTCGGTAATAAACATCTCGAACTCATTGCCCAAACAGAAATGTCAAAGAATCCTTCAATAAAGACGGCTTTCTCAGGCCAGGATACACAAACAAATCCAGTAGAAGACCTCGTTTAGCCTGTCCAAAAAAACCTGATCTAAAAATGCTATGCCAAAGCGCGCATTTCAAATTTCATTCAGGTCTAAACACTCCAACCATATCATTGAAAAATTAAAAAACCTCGAAAAAGAGTTTAACAGAGCAGGAATTATCCGTTCTGCTACTATGTACTCGTAATCTTGTGTAAAATTACATAGCATTATATTATTTATAATTTTGAGTAAAAGTACATAGCATTATATTACTTATAATTTTGAGTAAAAGTACATCGAAGATCTCTATTATATAGTTAAAGATAATTATAACCATTGGATAGATGCAAGTTTCTATGCAAATTTATAACTCATTATACTGGGCTCATATAACTTGTAACTCACTATACTTACACTATACTTAGCTCATAAAGAACTGAAGTATCGGAAAAGCTAACTCTAACTCTCTATAAGTAATACCAGTACTTAGAATTCTCACTAATAAACAAAAGTCGAATTTAAGCCGAGAATTTGACATCGGGTTGGCTGAACAATGTGTAGATTGAATCACTAGTTCTTATGATCGGACGAATATGGTGGAAATTGGGTTTCATAACACGTGAATTCAAAATAGCGCTTAAGAAAGATAACTATTGGATTTGGATGCAAATAGGGGACGGGGCGGAGTATTTAAAGATGCAGAGTACCAATACAATTCCCAGGCATACGAAACATATCACAATTCAAAGGCTGTAAGTTTTATATTTTAAGGGCGTTGCACTGGGGTTTTATTCACAGTTATGTCATGCACTATAGTCTACAATTTCCAAGCATAAAGGATAGGTGGGAAATTAATGAAGCGCAGAAATACTCAGGGTACGAATTATGCGATCATTATAGTTCTGGAATTCATAGCGCAGCTTATGTTATATGTGTCGATTGAGAAATACAGCATATTAATGTAATAATCAATTGGAAAGGTGTGCAGAGCAGTCAACAGGTTAAGTAGATCAACAACCAAAGGTGCCGAACGTGTACACTATTCAAAAGAGCGTAACATAGGTAATGAGTGGTACACTATTGTAGAAGGATTTTGCCATCCTTCATTTGCTAATCTGTTAACCAATTTGTTACCTTGTCATTTGATATGAGAAGGTACAGCAATCGATAATTGGAGGAAAAGATAATAATTTGTGAAAGGAAGCTTTCAAGTCTCCAACTACAAGAAATTTGGAGTGAAGAGGAATCTTTCAATAGCTTTCTAATCAAATTGATAATAAGATGAATCTCCCTCGGTACAAAGTTTGGTGAAGTTTAGTCCAAATTCGAGGGTGAATAGCTCGACTCCATTCGAGGAAACACAAATATTATGGGAGAGTTGCAAATCCGGGGGGATTTGAGCTTTTGCTTCATTCACCTCTTAATCTAAGGATGGCCAATGAGAAAGGAAATAGTCTTCTTTAGACTTTTAAGAATGAGAATCCATAGAGATTCTGCTGAAGGCCATGAAAAATTGGGTTACGTATCGGAGAGAGTAGAGTTATTGAGATGCACACACAAATAACGCAGAACTTACTTTCATTGGATGTCTGAACAAATATTTATATACAATAGAGAAACTTTTGGAATTTGATGGGGCAGTGGCTTCTTCAAGAAGCTTCTCTCCTTGTCAATGAATTCTAGAACTTCATTAAACATCTGTTGAATTTTGTCTGCGGGTAGTTGGAATTAGTTCTAATTCTTTCCAACATTACGTTCTTTTTAGATGGTCCAAAGAAAGAAAATTGGGAATAAGATCCAAGCCCTATTGATGATGGGACATGAAAAGGGCAAGTAATTCCATGAAGATGGAATTAGTTCTAGTTCCTTCCAACATTACGTTCTTTTTAAATGGTCCAAAGAAAGAAAAATGGGAATAAGATCCAAGCCCTATTGATGATGGGACATGAAGAGGGCAAGTAATTCCATGAAGATACACTGTCGATGATGTTTGAAGGATTTATGTTTGGCATGTTGAAATAGTGAAATGAGTTTATTTCAAGCGAGTGTTTTTTGTGTTAGGAGTTAAAGAAAGTGGGAAATTTTTGGCAATAATTTATATCATTTTTTTTATTTTACTAGTACTAAGTTGTGCTTATTTGTAGGCTAGTTCACATGTTGGATGGAAAGATGATTTTCACAACAATGAGATTTTTTCACTAGGATTGTGCAAGACTCATTCAAGATTGGATGTTTTTCTCTAGGATTGTGCAAGTTTTGAACTCTTATCATTTCCTTTTTTCTACTATTACTAGGTTACACTTATTTTGAGGTAGCCCATATGTTGGGTGTAGGAATGATTTGCCTAACATTGGGATGTTGCCACTAGGACTGTGTGAGACTTGGTCAAGCTTAGATACCTCTAGAGACAATGTAACCCCCACAATTAGGTCACACCATCAGCCCATCCCCATGAGATTTGAACCTAAGACCTTATGGGGACTAAACTCTACACAAACCAACTAAGGTACACCTAGTAGGTTTTATTGAATTCTTATCATATTTGTGGTTAAAAAAATGTTGAATCCTTATAATGTTTGCCATTAAAAAGGGTCGTTTTACTACAAAAGTAACTTATTGTAAATGATAGGGAGTCTTTTAATATTTGTTATTTTAGTATGAGAGATAAGATTTCAACTAAAATTATTGTGGTCTTTCAATTTTCATAAATAAATACTTTAAATGTACAATTTTAAGTCGAAGAAAAATAAACATTTTATGTTGTAATCATTAGAGTGTGATGAAATAATGTTTACAAAAATTGTGATCTTAATAAAATTATTGTATTTTAATAAAGAAATGAATTTAACACTCTTCTTAATTAAATATATATGGATCTGTAATCTGGCCATTTCTTCTACCATTTTTACGAGTCTTTGGCATCTATCCAATAACTCTATCTCCACCTGGATGACATCAATCCTTACACATATGGTTTCTACTCACTCCAGTACTAAATTTCTTTGCTAATGTGTTAGGGTTTCTCTTTTTGTTTGGACCAGGTTTCAATCCTCCCTAAATGAAAACTATGCATATTGTATCGTCTCAATGGCTATTAGTTAGTTACGTGTCTTTACTCTATTTAGGATAGGTCATTTTTGACAATTTTATTTTCAGAATGTATTAACCTATGGTTGCTAGTGATTTTTCTACGACGTTAAAATTTGTTTTAATGATTATGTTTCCCTATTCGTGTAAACTCATTTTGGTGGCAAGAAATGGTTTTGTCTTACCCTTCTCAAGTACAATCCTTTACACAATATGTGTTTTTTTCATAGGTTTCCCAGTTTCTTTAGAATTCATAGCCCTCGAATCATTTGTGACTCAAAGGCTTTTTTCATTGCCTAGTTATTGCAGGCTCCTTGGATTCCTGGAGCGGATTCACCAGATTCCAAAACTTTCTTTTAATTGTTTATTCTCGACTTCTTTCCTTTCCTGGTCACCATCAAAGAATTGTCGAACCTGGCTCTGCCGCCAACACAAGTGTGAAGCCTTGCACATATGGAAAATTTAGTATTTTCGACCAGAAATTTATCCTTAAGGTTATGTCCCCCCGTTCGAGTTTTTGGTTTGTTTCCAGTAGCAATATATTACGATCACTTGAGCCTCACCCTGTACTATGTTTTTTTTGGGTTAACCATAATAGTTGTAAATTCACTGATATTGTTTTCTTTACTATGGAAGAATTTTGAAAATTTTCCTAAGACTACTTTAATCTATGGATTGGATTGTAACTATCGTTCTATAGAAGGAATCATTCCTTGGTGAAAACAATGTTTTTTATACATTAATGATATTTTTTTTTCTTTTTTTCTAGCTACTATTTACAGTGACATTGCAATTGTGAGAAGTATTCTTTCTAATAAATTTAGATTCAACAAAAATACTTTCATTATTTTTCTTTTTCTGCCGACTATACGGCAACAACATTTTTTTCTCGCAACTATTAACAGATATGTTGTAATTAACAAGAGAAACTCTTCTCCCCTAAATAGAATAGTCTATTTAAATTTATGTCCAGAAATATTAGTTTAGAGAACACAACAGATTTATACTGGGACAACAATAGCAAAGAATACAGACAAACAAATGGAGAAACAAAAGAATAACACAAATATATTACTAATGGAGAATGAAATCACACTTGGCATTCCACAAAGGCCTTGGCCTTTCTTGCATTCCTTGGCCAGAGAAATTACAAATTTATAGAGACTGAAGGAGGATCTAGAACCCTGCATGTGATTCAAATGGACATATAGAAACTAATGGTAGTGTGGTTGGTTCGACGCGAGTGTAGCGGTGACGGCTGGGACGACAGAGTGTCAGGGAGTTGGTGCTGCAAGTTGCATAGTGTTCGTGAGTTTGGCTTCACACTTAACATTCTCCCACTTGAAGCCAAATAAGACTCATGAATCAAGTCACACTGAGTCCTACCATGCCTCTACATAACTCATGTTTATTTCTTAGTAGAATCTTAGTGAGCATATCAGCAGGGTTCCTATTTGTATGGATCTTTTCCAAGGATAATTGTTCTTCCTCCAACACATGCAGGATCCAATGGTACCTTAAGTCAATGTACTTGGTTTTTGAATGAAATGCTGAGTTTTTCGCCAAATGAATGACACTCTGACTTCACAATATAGCACATACTTTTCCTCCTTTATTCCTATCTCTCCTAAGAATCATTGCATCCACAACATCTCTTTACAAGCTTCTGTTGCAGCTATGTACTTTGCTTCTGTAGTA
Organism: Pinus taeda; assembly: GCA_000404065.3. Classification (NCBI taxonomy): domain Eukaryota; kingdom Viridiplantae; phylum Streptophyta; class Pinopsida; order Pinales; family Pinaceae; genus Pinus; species Pinus taeda. The sequence goes on from APFE030665764.1 coordinate 17,028, forward strand.
GAGAGAACTACTATTCTTTATAGCCTTGACATCCAAGATACTTTTACACCTACAAATGTATACAAATAACCTATAGTGGACTTTTTGGTGTCCATATCTCTAGCCATATCTGCATCTGTAAATCCTTCAAGCACACTCTCATTATGACCAAAACATAAACAATAATGACTAGTACCCTTGAGATACCTCAAAATCCATTTTACTGCTTTCCAAAATTGTTTGTCTAGATTGGCAAGGAACCTGCTCACTACTCCCACTGAATATGCAATCTCTGGTCGTGTGCATACCATGGCATACATCAAGTTGCCAACTGCCAAAGCATAGGGAATCTTGCTCATCTCTTCCTTCTCCTTGTCATCACTAGAACATAATTCAATACTCATCTTGAAGTGGGCTGCAAGGGGTGTACCAATCGGCTTGGCATCCTTCATATTAAACCTGTTAAGCCCCTTCTTGATATATTTTTCTTATAACAACCAAAACCTTTTGTTTTTCTTGTCATGCATAATTTGCATGCCTAATATCTGTTGTGTTGATCCCAAATCCTTCATTCCAAATTTGCTCCCCAAATCTTTCTTTAACCTATTGATCTTATTCTTATAATGCCCAACAATCAACATCCAATTCACATATAAAAATAATATGATATACCTTCCTTGATCATACCTCTTGATATAGACACAATGGTCAGCTTCCAACCTATGAAAACCATGTTCCAACATGAACGAATCAAATTTCTTGTACCATTGTCAAGGTGCCTATTTCAACCCATAGAGACTCTTCTTCAACCTAAAAACAAGGTATTCTTTTCCTTTTTCTATGAAGCCTTCTGGCTGCTCCATATAAATTTCTTCCTCCAATTCACCATGAAGGAAAACAGTTTTTACATCTAATTGTTCACATTCTGAGTCTAAAGCAGCAACTAGACCAAGAATGACTCTAATGGATGACATTTTAACAAAGTTGAGAAAATTTCAGTGAAGTCAATACTTTCTTTCTTGCAAATCCTTTCACCACCAGCGTTGCTTTATACCTTTCCTTATTTTTGTCACCTTCATGCTTAATCCTATAAACCCATTTGTTTTGTAGAGCCTTTCTACCTTTTGGGAGGTTTATCAACTCCCAAGTTTTATTTTCCAGCAAAGAGTTCATTTCTTCTTCCATTATTTTCTTCCATTCTTTACTGTGCTCAACTTTATAAGCTTCTTGAAAGAAATTAGGCTCACCTTCATCAATCAACAAGTATAGTTTGAAGGAGGATACCTTTGTGAAGGCTTATGAGGCCTAGAAGATCTACGAACCAACTGTGGTGGTGCATTATTAGGTTGAATCTCCTATAAAGGTTCCTGCAAGATTCCTTCTTCTTGGTGTTCATCATTTTCCACTTGTTGATCTTCCTATTCCTGAATTTGTTGTTCATTTTCTTGCATTGGTGGGATGTTTTCCTACTTCTCTTCAAACTTCTCAATAACCTTCTTGACCTGCAACACACCTACAGTCCTCTTGAACATTTTTGACTCATTAAATATAGCATCCCTGATTCTAATAATTTTATGTTTGACTGGATCCCATAGACAATAACCAAATTATTCATCCGCATATCACAAAAAAATGCATTTCGTGGATTTATCATCTAGCTTAGTTCTATTTTATTTGGGAATATGTACAAATGCTTCACATCTAAAGATTTTCAAGTGAGAATAATTCAACTTCTTACTAGTCCAAACTTCTTCAAGGATACTGCGATCCAAGGCTGTAGTTGGAGATCTTTTTATGAGGCAGCAGGCAGTCTTCACTGCTTCATCCCAAAAATTCTTCTCCAAACCAGAATTGGACAACATACTTCACACCTTTTCCATAATGGTGCGATTCATCCTTTCTGCGACACCATTCTGTTGAGGAGTACCAGGCACAGTCTTCTCATGCTTTATGCCAAACTTGTTACAATATTCCTTGAATGCATTTGAGCAATATTCTCCACTATTATTTGTTCTTAAACACTTGAGCAATTTGTTAGTCTCTCTTTCAACAACAACACAAAATTTTTGAAATATTCCAAACGCTTCACTTCTACTTTTCATAGGATATGCTGAAACCTTTTTGGATGCATCATTTATAAATGTTACAAAATATGATGCTCCTCCTAATGACTTGATATTAACAGGCCCAAACACATCTGAGTGTATCATTTCTAACACATTGTTCTTTCTATGATGGCCACCTCTAAGGAATGAAACCCTTCTTTGTCTACCATATATACAATGATCACAAAGAGCAAGATTGTAGGATTTCAAACTTAGCAATAAATTTTTACGAACAAGGATTTTTAAACCCTTCTCACTCATATGACCCAAGCACTTATGCCACAAATCTGCTGAATTTCCTTCTTTTGTGACAACAGCCAAATTTGATTTTCCTATTAGTGCCTTCAATGTGTATAATGTTCTTGTCTTAGATCATTTGACCACGACCAATGCTCCTTTGCTAATTTTCCATCCTCCTTTTCCAAATCTTATGGAATAGCCTTCATCATCTAGTCATCCCATAGAGATCAAACTCATGCGCATTTCTGCTAGATGCTTGACCTGTTTCAACAATATATCATGCCCATCCTTCATCTTGATCTGGACATCTCCCACTCCAACAATACTGCAAAAATGATTATTCCCTAAATGCACTCTAACATAATCACCAGGATTATATGCAACAAAACCATCTTTACATGGGGTTACATGGTGAGATGCCCCAAAGTCAAGAATCCAATCAAAACTACTGCTAGATGTATATACACATGCATACTCTACTGAAATGGTAAACAACACATGACCATCTGTGGCTACAACAATAGTCTCACCTTCATTTGTGTTGGATGACTTGTGATTTGTATTGGACGATCTCTAATACTTTTGTCCTTTCTTCCATAATTGACATTCTTTCTTCATGTGTCCGAGTTTTCCACAATGAAAGCAGATGATCCTGCCTCTCCTTGATTTTGATCGGCCTCTCGATCTTGATCACCATTACCGGCCTCGATCCGTTCTCCTACCACGTTCAGCTAGAGCTAGAGCTTCTCCTCCTTGGTTTTTGCAATTGACTTGCATCACAACTCCTCATTCATTAAAATGCTGCTGACATCATCAAACTTCACTGTCCCTGCAGTTGCTGAAGTGCTCATAGCTATAATTAAATTTTCCCAGCTGTCTGGAATAGAACACATTAGCAAAATGGTTCTAATTTCATCATCTAAAATTATTTTAACAGAGGCAAGTTGATTAGTAATAGTATTAAATGCATTCAAGTGCTCAGTGACTGAAGCACCCTCCTTCATCTTGAGATTATAAAGCTTCTTCATCAAGGACACTTTGTTTGATGCCGTGTTCTTCTCATATAGATCATGGAGCCTCTTCCATAATCCTTCTGTTGTCTTTTCTCTGGACACATTGAAATACACATTCTTTGCTAAATATTGGCATATTGTTGCAATCGCCATTTTATCTAGCTTATTCCACTCTTCATCTGTCATCGATGATGGTTTCTTTGTTGTGCCCTCAATCGACAAATACTGATCTTTTAAAATCAGTATATCCTTCATTTGTGATTTACATAAGGCAAAAATAGCCCTGCTCAACTTCTCCATATTCGTAACTGTTGTCTCCATTTTCAATAATATTGATGCCCTAAAAACAAAAACTCCACTTAAAAGTAAAATTTAAATTATTACTCTTTAAACTTTAATAATAATAACCTTCCTCTTTTATAAAATATACTTTTCAAAATTTCCACATATAACTTTATATGTTTCATATTAAATATCAAAAAACATATATAATATTTTAACCTTTTCACATTTCCACACATACGGGAATATGTTGATTATAAAAAACATGTGGAAACTTGATTTGAAAACACACTTATGAACTCCACATTTCAGACTTCATAGCACGTTTCACCATATGTCCACGACCTTTTTATTTCTTGCAACAACTGTCTTTTAGTTCCAACGTTCCTCAGTGATTTCCTGGATGGATCCTTCACCGTCCTTGGGCTCTCTTCTTTGCAATGATTTCCTGGATAGATCCTTCACCGTTCTTGGACTCTCTTCTTTGCAGCGATTCCCTTGACAGATCCTTCACCATTCCTGGACTCTCTTCTTTGCAACGATTTCCTAGACAGATCCTTCACCGTTCCTGAACTCTCTTCTTTGCAGCGATTTTTTGGACATATCCTTCACCTCGCATGTTCTCTGCAGCAATGTCGTTTCTAGCAGAGAAAATGCATAGCTTCAAAACAATCCACTGCTTCCTCTAACGCAAAGCTCAACACTGGTAGCCCATTTGGCTCACGCCATTCATTCTGCTAAGTTGCGCTTCACTCTCTCTTGGTTGGGCATCACACACAGTGTCAGACAGCAAAAAAAAAACCATTCAAGGGAAATATCGACACGTACAACCCTCAGCTCTAATACCAGATGTTAGTTTAGAGAACAGAACAGATTTATACTCAAACGGCAATAGCAGAGAATAATCACACAGATAGACAAATGGAGAAACAGAAGAATAACACAAATATATTACTAATAGAGAATGAAATCACACTTAGCATTCCACAAAGACATTGGCCTTGCTTGCATTCCTTGGCCAGAGAAATTACAAATTTATAGAGACTGGAGGAGGATCTAGAATCCTACATGTGATTCAAATGGAGATCTAGAAACTAATGATGGTGTGATAGGTTCGACGTGAGTGTAGTGGTGATGAGTAAAACGGTGAAGTGTGAAGAAGTTGGTGCCACCATTTACACAATGTTCGTGAATTTGACTTCACACTTAACAAAACCTTTCATATAACTTTTCCTTTTCTCTCAGAAGTTTCCTTGTAACTCTACAACTACGAGGATTGTGTCGAGCAGCAGTTGGACTTACAGCCCGATATCAAGGTACTAACCCATCTTCCCTATGTACAAGAGTTTAACTTAAGACTATGCAAAACAACACTATCGAAATTTTAAAACTATATAATAAAAAACTATTGCGAAATATTGTGGCATACGAAGTAGGAAAGCATACGTAAACAGGGAAGAAGGCATAGACATTCACATTAAAATATTTACAAATTGACATAAATATCAATATGAAAACAGAGAGGTCACATGTTCTTAATCACTATTAAAATGTGAAAAAGGATTTTAAAAATATAAATAATAATTATTTATAAAAATTAATATT